>MWSQ01002190.1:0-54812 GCA_002116395.1 Ramularia endophylla | reverse complement strand
TTCCGATTAGTCTCGGTAACTTCCGAGCAAATATCGCTCCTCCTTTAAGGAATTTTAGTATATGAATTAATAGAAGTTTATATACTAAACATAACATTATTTAGGCCTAGAATTCCCTAAAAGTCTCGGATAGGCTCGTTTACTACCTAAATTCGATATACTTAGGATTCTTAGGAAATTTCAAAGATAGTAGTATGTATATTACTAGTATGAACGAACATTTCAAAATTCTTTTAACGAGAATACCATTTACTAAGATTAGACACTAGATATTACTTATTTTAGACGTTACTTTACGAGTTAAAATTAGACTTAATCCTTATTACTAGAATCCTCCGCGTTCGTAATATCCTTATTATTAAACTTACTATCCTCCGCCCTATTATCCTCCGCCGTAGCGATTACCGTCTATTTATCCTCCTCTAGAGGGGCACCGACTAGAGTCTATAGGTAGACTTCTACTAAGGGCGGCGGTACTAGATTCAAGAAGCTATTACTTATTTAATTACGGCCATCGAGGTAAGTTAGGTAGTTAGTAAGCAATATAGCGACGATATATATACTACTAACGTTCTATAGGCTATAGCGACTATTGCCTCTATAGACGCCCTATAGGCTAGTAACTCTCTAGAAGGAATGCTCGATATATATCCTTACTACGCTTATCTCTTTTATAGTAATAGCCTTAGAGACTATCCTTACTCCGCCCTATAGATTCTTCTAGCTAGAGATAATGCCGTCGACAACTCTATATATAGAGTCGCCGAAGATAAAGAGCTACTCGGCTAATAGACGCTAGCTAAACAACCTCTACTACGTTATACGTATTCCGGAATCCTATACTATACGGCTATTACCGTAAGAGCTAGGAACCGGTCCGTATAGCGACGTAATCAGACCGTCCGGCGTTATAATAGCCTAGTATTTTATGTAGTAAGTCTTCTTATATCCTAAATAGAATAATCTCTAACTAACTCGTAGTCTATAAATACGACGAATGGTACCGTTAATATAGCTAAACATACTAGTAATTCTAAGCGATAGCTCTAGTACTTTAGCTAATTCTCTTAGGTACGCCGGAGTAAGCCGCTCTTTATCCTAATATATCTTTCTACGGTATCGATTAATAAGGTAAGTAAGCGCCGTATTAAACACGCGACTATACTAGCTTCTATCGCGTTTAAAGGTTTTAGCTATTTTAAACTGTCTGTCTAGCCTTACGAGTCGCTATAAAACTACGTATAGAGCGGTTACACCGTCGTAAGCCGTACTAGCTAGATACTAGATAGAATCTATATTAAATAGTGCCGCTAAGCGCCGTATATCCTTAGTAGACATCCTTATCTCCGCCTTAACATTAGGTAACTTATTAAGGTTAAAATCTCCGGCGGGGATATAGCGCGGTAGTAAATAAGGGCGGCGGCGTCTACCGCGGCCGCGGCGTAGTCGTCTCGTATCGATATCGTCGTTTTTAGTAGTGTTGTCGATTGCTACTAACAATACGAGTATAGTAACTACTAATAGCGTAGAAGTAGTAGCTAAATATGCTATAGTAGCCGAAGCGTCTATAGTACTAATTTACATGTAGATCGCTCTAAGAGCTAAGGTTACAATAATCCTTGATTACGCTTTGTGGTACGTACTATATCACTAACTGTTTACAGGTTCAAAAGCACGTGCAACGCCTCCGTATTCACCAACAAGGCCCCCCTTGTATGCTAGCCTCGGCGCTTTGCAAAGCGACAACACAAGGTCGCTATTGAGCATTCATATCGTACATGAGCCTTCGAGAATAGCGAGCAACTTTTGATCCCCGGTCCAGGCAATCTGACCTCTATTTCGTTCAATCTGAACCTAATCATTCCCACGACATATCAAGCCAGCCAGCCTCGCCCACCAATTTCATGCCAAGTTTTCCTCCAGTAGCTTACAGATGAACGCCAGAGTAAATCAATCGGGTATAGTTCGTAAAGTCGTAAAAGATCGAGTCGGTCCGTTGCAGATTTCGGCTGTCTTTAGTAAGAAGAGTGGGAGACCGCTGAATAGGTTACCGGCGTAGGGTCCTCCTGAGGTCGCCTGTTGAACGTTGAGTCATGCTGGTTCGTAGTCAGGATGATGATGGGAAGTGAAGCCTACCGTTGACCAGGCTGGAACATTGCATATATCTTGTCTTGGTTCCTTAGCCGGACTTCTCGCATGTAAGAAGCTTGATTGAAGTCGTTGCCTCGTTGTTCGACATCTGGTCCACTGTCCGGCGACCTGTTCCACAATCGGTGTCCTATGGCATATGAGCACATGAGTCCAGCTGTGCAATCATCAGCAATGTTCATCCGAAGCGTGAACAGCACTTTCAAAAGGAATGCTGTTTCACATGTTGATGTGGTGAACTTACCACCTGCACCCAAGATACACAGGAAGATAACGAGTCCGTTGGAGACGGCCATGTCAGCCTAGTAAGGAATGAACACCAAAGCGACGTGTAGCGATGATTGGCCGCGGGAGAATAGGATATTGATCACGCGGAGCAGCAGCAATAGCGTAGTCAATTGTTTGCGAGAATGGTAGTGTTGTGGAAAAGGATGCGCGAAGCAGGTCAGCAACGTGCAGCCTTTTTGGGAATCACGAGGAAGCAAAATGCCTGTTGGCTCGGCCGCTGACTCCAATTCGTCTTTTGAGCTTGTGCGCCGCGTCCTCTAGCCAGGTGACCTTGCGCGTAAGTATCTTCGTACCCTTGCCCCACCTCACGGGTCATCCTATGCGGAAAACGCAACGAGGCTTGGTGGATTTTAAGTATAACTATATCCCGGCCATCCGATCGTGAGAAGAGATGTTTTGCTGATCAGACTTACACTTCATCAGGGTACGAAGCGAAGGAGGTGATCGTTGCGTGGCACCAAGTGTAGGAGTGTGGTGATGTTTCAGGCACCAGAATGTTTGCGTATTTTGCTGACGACGCCTCGTATTTTTAGCTCGGAACGTCAATTCATCCTTGTTGCACCACATGGCTTTGTACGAAGCTGCATGCCGAAATCCCGCCAATTTGGTGACATGTTGTATATGAAGGCCGTGCGATATATCATAGCTGTTTCGAGGCAGTGCTCTGAGAGTTGAATGGTACTGATGCTGCCGGATGGCCTGCCAGAAACACTTCGGCGATAGTTGAAGATGCTGTACGAGCATCCCTGTACGAGGCATAACCTCCAAAAGCACAAAAGCACTCGGTAATCGAAGAGCCGGCATACCGGTATTCCGGAGTCTGGTATGGTGTGATATCTTCACAATATCTGACGACATTTTTGAATCAATGCGGCAACACTTCCTACCGAGAGGGACAGGATTGTGAACGCAACATTTTCGTTCTTCGAGGTTGCTTCCACCAATATCCCAACAACAACCTCAATGCCAAACATTGCCTTGCTTCGAAGCTCTCGACGGAGGCCAAGAAAAGAACGCAAGACCTCGAGGTGGTATCCGAGCAGCGAATTGACGTCGAGAGTTGGTCTATCAATGCTTCACCGCGATTTGCACCTCGAGGATGAAGACTCTCTTGCAGCGCAGCCTCCCGCCCGAGCATGTGGAAGAACGAGATCCATACGGTGCCTCTAGACTGCACACATCATTCCCTCAGCGCGTCTGTGTCGAACACTCGTCCATCCCAAGCTCTTGTTCGTAAGCCGAAAGATTGCAATATGAGCATCGGCGTCGGCGGATGGACCTTGATACGAATCAGGGGTTCCAAGCTTGATGGAAGTGTAGCTGGTCGTGTCCGACGCGGAGACGCAGTCATGGTCAAGAATGACAGGTACAAGTATAGGTACAGGTGCCTGATTGAATAATTGTTGTGCAGGCGATAGAACTCTGGCAGGAGAGACACACTTCACCACAGCGGAGCTCGGACCGATGAACGAGCCCATATCTTCACCAATGCCATCTTCAAGTCTGGCGCTTTCGAGACCAACTTTGCGACTCATTAAATCGATATTTGGGCAAGGACTATACTAGAATACGTTGACCCTTCCCCGCAAGTTTCAATATACCGTTGAACTGAAATGCCAACTAAGTCTTGCCTAATTACTCGAGTTGTATATCTCGCCCATCCTTGCATCGGACCGCAACCCACATTAGCGACGTGACATGCCAGCAGTTGGCAGACTTGAAGCTGAAACAAGGTAAGAGCTTGAAAGATAAGAAACATTGGCATTTTGACCTACACCATTTACAACAAAGTCAAAGATGTATGAGTCCCACGATTAGCGGCGCTACACACACATCAACCCAGAGATACTTTCTCCCGAACGCCAGCATGTCCCGTACATATCCAGCATCCATCAATCATAAACGCCATTTCCCATGCGCGACCAATCATTATCTCAAACAGTCTTTCATTCCAATCAACCACTGCACATGATGCAACTCTCCGGGTTCTCAATACTGCAAGCCAGCACAGCATCAGCATAAATATCGCCCTCGCGATCGGCACTTCCATCTCCGTCCTCCTCTTGTCCCTCAACCTTCGCCGCACCAGTAACAGCAGGTTCAGGAAGCTCTTCCTCCTTAGGGACAGCGTCCCTGCCGTCTGTTGCAAGGACCTCGGGACTCTCACCATCATCGACATCGGCCTTGAAAGGCGGGTTCACGACGGCAGAGCTTGTCCGTCCAAATGTCCGCTGTTTCCTCTCAGGCTGAGGTGGAGGAGTGGTAGCAGGAGTCACCACATCCTTTGGCACAGCAGGTGCTTTCAGATCCTTGTTCTCATACATCGGCGCAGGAGCAGCCACCGGCTTAGGCGAGCTGACGGCCGTGTACGCGCTAGAAGCATTTCTCTTCTTAGAAGCCTTGCCAACATTCGTGTCTGCGACCTTGAGCATTTCCTGGTCGACGGTGAACTGAATGGGTGCAGAAGCAGCCATGGTGCGGAGGTAGTACATTCCAGTCTTCAATCCCAGCTTCCAGCCGGTGAAGTGCATGGAAGTGATTTTGCCCATGGTAGGTTCCTTCATGTGAATGTTCAAGCTTTGAGATTGGTCGATGAAAGCACCACGGTCGGCGGCCATTTGTACAATGTGCCGCTGGCTGATTTCCCAGACTGTCTTGTAGAGTGCTTTGAGGTCGTCGGGGATGTTAGGAATGCGCTGGATGGAACCGCCGTCTGCGATGATGCGGTTCTTCATGTTGTCTGACCACAAGCCGCGCTCGACGAGGTCCTTCAGCAGCCATGGGTTGACGACCTGGAACTCTCCTGCAAGCACACGACGGGAATAGATGTTGCTGGTATATGGCTCGAAGCACTCGTTGAAACCCATGATCTGCGAGGTGGACGCAGTTGGCATGGGTGCGACGAGGAGAGAGTTGCGGACACCGTGCTCGGCAATCTTGGCTTTGAGCGATGTCCAGTCCCAGAGATCAGAGGGAGTCACACCCCACATGTCGTACTGAAGCTCGCCCTTGGAAACGGGACTGCCCTGGTAGGTCTCGTATGGCCCCAACTTGGCGGCGAGATCACAAGATGCGGTAAGAGCAGCATGGTAGATGGTCTCGAAAATCTGAATGTTCAACTGGCGAGCCTCGGGAGAGTCGAAAGGCATGCGAAGGGCCAGGAAAGCATCAGCAAGACCGATGGGTCGGTGGCGGAAGTTGCTCTTGCGGGCCTCTGGGACGGGGTAGTGATTGACCTCGATGATCTTGTTCAAGTTTTTGGTGACGGTTTGAGTGACCTGGTGAAGCTTCTCAAAGTCGAATCGCGCGTTCTCAAGGTCGACGTATGTGGGGAGAGCGAGAGATGCAAGGTTGCACACTGCGACTTCATCGGGAGCGGTGTACTCGATGATCTCGGTGCAGAGGTTGGAGCTGCGGATCGTTCCAAGGTTCTTCTGGTTGCTCTTGCGGTTGCAAGCGTCCTTGTAGAGGATGAATGGGGTACCGGTCTCGGTCTGGGCCTCAAGAATCGCATACCAGATCTTCTGGGCACGAATGGTCTCACGACCCTTGCCCTCACGTTCATATCGCTCGTAGAGCTCCTCGAACTCATCGCCATAGACGTCAGCGAGGCCGGGGCACTCGTGTGGGCACATGAGAGTCCATGTGGTGTTTGCTTCGACACGCTTCATGAAAAGATCTGGGATCCACAGAGCGTAGAAGAGATCACGAGCACGGACCTCCTCCTTTCCGTGGTTCTTGCGGAGATCCAAGAAAGAGAAGACGTCGGCGTGCCATGGCTCAAGGTACATGGCAAAAGCACCAGGCCGCTTGTTGCCACCCTGGTCGACATAACGGGCAGTGTTGTTGAAAACTCTCAGCATGGGCACAAGACCGTTGGATGTGCCATTTGTGCCGCTGATGTATGCTCCAGTAGCACGAATGCGGTGGACGTTCAAGCCGATACCACCAGCATTCTTGGAGATCATGGCGCAGGTCTTGAGGGTGTCGTAAATGCCGTCAATGCTGTCATCTTTCATGTCGATAAGAAAGCACGAGGCCAGCTGTGCGTTGGGAGTTCCTGCGCTGAACAGTGTAGGCGAGGCGTGTGTGAAGTACTTGCTGGACATGTAGTTGTATGTCTCGATGGCAGACTCAATGTCATCGCCGTGGATACCGACCGCGACACGCATGATCATCTGCTGCGGTCTCTCGGCGACTTTGCCATTGATGCGCAGGAGGTATGAGCGCTCGAGGGTCTTGAAGCCAAAGTACTGGTAGTTGAAATCACGGTCGTAGACAATCGCCGAGTTCAGCTCATCGGCGTGCTTCATGACGACCTGGTATGTGTAGTCGGAAATCATGGGCGCCGCCTTGCCGGTCTTGGGGTTGATGTAGGTGTAGAGGTCGGAGATGACGGCAGAGAACTGCTTCTTGGTCTGCTTGTGCAAGTTGGAGACGGCGATGCGGGCGGCGAGAATGGCGTAGTCGGGATGTGTGACGGTCATGTATGCTGCTGTCTCGGCGGCCTATCAACTGTCGTTAGCCAAGTTCAATGCATATCTGGGAGCAGTTCATACCAAATCATCAAGCTGGATGGTGGTAACGCCCTGGTAGACACCCGAGATCACCTTCATGGTGATGGCGGCCGAGTCGACGTGGTCTGGGTCGAGGCCATAACAGAGACGGGAAACACGCGCTGTGATCTTGTCGAACTGCACTCGCTCTTTGCGTCCATCTGCGAGAAGGGAGAATGTCAGTCCTGCTCTGTTACGCGTAGAGTGCATGGGACTGTCGACGACATACCGCGCTTGTAGACGAACATGTCGTCGGGCGGAGAGGACAATGGCCTCACTCTGTGCTGCTGTATGGAAGGACGACTCTTGTCTGGCTGTATTCGGGTGGAACAAAGTGAAGATTGGAGGAGGATGTTGTTGATGGAGGTGGATGTCGAGAGGTGAGAGAAGACGAGCAGCAAGTCGTGTTATGAAGGAGATGGGAGGTCGCGAACAAGGCCAAAATCGCGAGCACAACACGGGGAAGGCGCGTTCGAGCGCGACCAATTAGTCCCAATGCGGTTAGCTCTCGGGCTAGCAATTTCTTCACCTTCCATCTCTTCTTCAATCTTACGAGTCTGCTTTCCAATCAACACCTTCTTCCTCCTCACATCTTCATCATCCATCACATCCGCGTCTCACAGCACGATGAGCATATCGTCCCGCTGAGAGCAACATCATCAGCGAAGCAGCTCGTTGTCGCCGCGCGACAAAGGAATGGTGGCGGTCGCCGACTTCGCTGAACCCAATTTCGGAACAGCGGACTCGAGACCACGACCTCAGACATTCACAGAGGATCTGTCGATTCTCACAAGCAAGAGTTGGCTGGGAATGGCATGCGACTCATCCTCTTTCCTCTCCTCTTCCAATACACACGGCACTTTCGAAGGCTCGGCGACATCGACTTTTCAACAGTCACGAGTTCAAAATTTGTAGCCCAGATCAATACCAAAGGTCTGCCAAGACCGTCTCACTCGTGTTGCAGTGTCAGAGCATTGCTATGATGACTTTGCGTCTATTTGATGAGGTACATTCATTCGTATCCACGCTTTCATATCTTCAAGTGGACGAAGTGAAGAGTGTTGCTACAGAAAAAGGCATCCGGTCACCGATGTCCTTCGTGTGGCCTCACTATTGTCATGTTCAAATCAGAGGCAAAAATGTTCACTGGCTAGCCTCACTATGAATCGAACATAGGTCTCCTACCCGCACTCTCCCGGAGAAGAAGGCGATACAAACGGTCGGTCCCTTGTTATGAAGAAGCTCCCCTCAAGGTTCGGGCACCTAAACCTCATATGTGGTAGACATGCTAACCTTTGCACCACAAGGCCCACATTCAATGGTGTATGGCAAAATGAGTAGATATAAGAAGACCACATCAATGTTAATTCGGGCGTCTTCGCTGTTCTCTTCCTATTGCACATATGCACAATACTCGGGTTGACTTTCAACTTAATTTGTCCTCAAATCTCCGGCCTTGGTACCTACATGTAGCCGCTGCTTTTTCTCTGACGTCCTCCCATCATTATCTACACCTCGCTCTATATTTCCTCGACTTTTATTCTCTCGCAAGGAGGCCGGCATTTCACTCCGCGCTTCTCCATTGTTCATAATTTCAGGTTTTCGTCAGCGAGTCGCCTTTCTCCCTCTACTCATCGTCACCGGCATGGCTGCCGTCAGACTCTATCACAAAGCTGCCGTCAGACTCTCTCAAAAAGCTCCGCTGGGGTGGCCGTACGATGAAGCCTGCGAAAAGCTAATCGAAATGTTCGATTTAGTCGACAAAGCAGCCGAGGAGAAGAAAAGACACGGTGTCAACTCATCATCTATTTGGGAAGCCGCAAAAGCGTCCATCAGATCGGCCTCGGAAAGCAACAATGTCCCATGGCACCGCTTCGATATCGCATCACGGAGTTTCGCACAGCAGCAAGAAGTTGTCTCTGGTCTGATACCAACCCACAAGCTAGACCGTGTGCTACTGCACTACTATTTGGAAATCCAAGGCGTAGACTTATCTCTTATCGAGACCGAGCTGCCCGATACTGCCACTGCAAAGCAATTCCTCGACGAGCTGGAATCGCCAGGCTTGATTTCGGCGCATAACTCCCGCCGTGCGTTGTTCTATACCATTGTCGAGAGTTGCACGGTACCCACGAACGAGCTCATGTCCGCACATAAGTTTGATTTGAGCAAAGCACTCAGGGCTGGCTTACAAAATGCCATATTCACCCGATCCCAGGCCGATGTTGCTGAATGCTGCCTGCTGACTGGAGTAACTCCTTCCGTTGCTCGCAGTCATGAAGCCGATAAAGATCTTTCAGCCGCCGTGCTTTCCATCTTGACGACCAAATCGCCGATATCCAGGACGGTCAAGTCTATTGCGGCCAAGTCATTCCCTTTGAAGTTCGATGAGAGAGTAGTGGAAGATGCTATCTTACAATACACGAGCATCAATGGGTTCATTGACGGGGATGATGGATGCGACCAGGCGCGGGAGAAGTACTTGGTGGAGTTGTTCAGGCAAGAGACACTATGCTTCGATAGCGAGCAAGCCATTACCTTTCTCGAAGCGAATGCCTGGGAAATGGAGAAGGCTGTCCAGAGCTATCGTAAGAAAGCACTTACACCTGTTGAAGTCGATCCGCTCAACATGGACGATCGAACCGTTGATGCCATCCAGACTCTTGTCCAAAGATACGACAGTAGCCGTCCCACCCATCGCCCTAAAGACTACGTCCTCACAGACCTAATCCGCCGCTTCCAATCCGGAGACTTACACAACAATGCCACAGCTCTCGAAGGCCTTCACGCCAAGCTTACCTATCGTTTACGAGTCACCAGTCTTGCCATGGACATCGTGCAGGGAATGGGGCTCTGGAAAGGCGCAGCAGTATCAATCTGGGATTGGGATCCTCACGAATCAGCTGGAGCAAGTTATCAAGCACGAATGCGAATAACTGGACAACTTCAGCAGAATACTGGATGGTTCAAACCGAAGAAGACTGGAGATGGTTGGTATTGTGTTAAGCCGCTTTGGTATGTTGCGAGAGCGTTGGATATGCAGGGAGTGGGCGGAGAGGAGGTGTTAAGGTGGATTGAAGAGGCCAAGAGGACTTTTGGATGAGGCCTTGTATTAGAGATTGCACGTTGACAATGGGCTTAGATGGCAGCATTTCGTAGGCTTGACTTGCCCATCCAGATTTTTTGCGACGGCAACGGCGAGCATTATCGCATGTTTTTGACGACACATGAACATGCAATGAAAACGACCGAAGACAATCGTACAATGGAGGGAAAAAGAGCATGTACCGAAGACTGATCCACACAATGTGATGTATGACTCCAAGTCAACCCACCAATCCTCTCATCCAGTCGCCACTGCTCCCCTTTGACGATAACTGCCATCTTCCCGCCACACCTTCATCTTTGCTACCGAAACCCATCCTCAGAATCGTCTTCGCCTCAACATACAATCTGAGTAGCATCCCCATGCCACGCCACGGCGGAGTCAATCATCGCAAGCAAAGCAACGTAGCATCATCTCAACCTGCCACAGCCTCCCCTCCCCCAAATAACCAGTATGATTCTGTTCAGCACCGCACATTCCCTGGGAAAGTGTTAGTCATTGCATTGCGCCAAAGGGGACAGGATACAAACCTATTAGATGAACTTGCGAGCGGTAAGACTCCTCCCCTTTGAGATTCCAGTAAGCAAAGCAACGCAAGAAAAAGCAACGCAAGAAAAAGCAACGCAAGAAAAAGCAACGCAAGAAAAAGCAACGCAAGAAAAAGCAACGCAACATCATCTCAATCTGCCACATCCTCCTCTCTCCCAAGCATCACAAACTCCCTGAGAAGGTGTTAGTGGTTGTACTGTGTGGAAGTGAGCAGAAAGTACAAACCTCCAACAGCGGACTTGCGAGCGGTAAGACTCCTCCCCTTTGAGACCCAGCAAGTAAAGCAACGCAAGGAAAAGCAACGCAGGCAAGAGCAACGCAGACAAGAGCAACGCAGGCAAAAGCAACGCAGACAAGAGCAACGCAGGCAAAAGCAACGCAGGCAAAAGCAACGCAAGAAAAAGCAACGCAACATCATCTCAATCTGCCACCTCCCCCTCCCTCCCAAGTAGACAATCTGACTTCCCCAAGCTACGCACAATCCCTGCAGAGGCGTCAGTCGTTGCACGCTGTGTGAAAGTGAAAAGGGACGCACGGTAAGACTCCTCCGCTTTGAAGTACCTAACACGAGTCGCCAGTAGAATCGATCTGAAGGGGCGTCAGTCCATGTCGTTGAGTTGCGTGGTAGAGCATGAAGGGTACTTACCCTCCAGAACAAATTCGCGGGCGGCAAGACTCCTCTCCTTTGAAGCCCAGCGGGCGGCCGGTCCCACCAAACTGTAGAAATGTCAGTGGTGGCGTCGGGTTGGGTTGCGGTGGATGGGTGTACGAACCCAAGATTCCTCCACCTCAATCCCAAAGCCATTATCCTCCAAGGCTGGCCTCCGGGGTGAACACTGTCCATAACCATCCATCAAGCCGACACGATCCATGGCCTTCCACCAATGCGACGCTCTCGACAACCCCGAGCAAGGCAAAGCAATCTCGACATCCCCGAGCAAGGCAAAACAATCTCGATAACCCCGAGCAAGGCAAAACAATCTCGATAACCCCGAGCAAGGCAAAGCAATCTCGATAACCCCGAGCAAGGTCTCACGCCACGGCTGTAGCCGTCCGTCTCCAGTTCCCACTCATAACCCTTCTCGGCGACGCCACCAAATTTCTCTGCTTCAACTCCTTCACCTCCTTATTCCTCCAGTTGTTCCCCCCAGCCTTGTAAATACCTCCCTTGGAAGCCATTGTCCTCCGTGCAGCAGCTTCCAATCCCGAAGATAATCCATCACCACGTGGTTGCGTTCGGATCCAAGCCTCAGGGATCTTCTCAGAGACACCCATCAACTTCCTCCAGGCATGAGCGGTTTTGTACGCCCAGCACGCAGTTGCCAGAGAGTCTGCAGTCAGTCGTCGACTGCCCCCCACAAGACTCTCAATCAACCCAACCTCAGTCCAAAATGCTCGTTGAAGCGACATGTATGTGCGCTTCTCCATTGCGGGTCCGGAAAACGACAATCGGCAGTCCGTGGCGCAGTCTGCGGATGAATCGTCCGGAATCAACTCCATGTATGACGAGAGAATGTCTTGCAGCTTGTGTGGAGATGCAGCGGAAAACTTCTCCTGCGGAGTCTTACCCTGCCATGATGTACAGGGGGCGCACAAGACGAGGTTGTCTTGTCTGGCGAGAATGAGGACTGGGTGGCAGTGGGCGCCGGAATTCAGCTGGTCAGGTTGAGATGTTTTGACCCAGCTGTCGGCGGGATGGACGCTCTCGTAGCCCAAGAAGGCAATTGTGCCAACGAGAGACGATTTGTTGGCCTGGTCGCGGAGAGATGCTCTGAGACCGGGTCCAGGAATGATAGGGGCGGCGTTTTGACTCGCCGCGGGAGGCGGAAGCAGGGTCTTCAGTTCCTGTTCCATTTGACGCTCTCTGAGCGGTTGAGGAGGCTTCTTGCCAAGGAAGGCCTCGCGGTGGCTTGGGAGAGGCATCTTTGTGACGAGATGCATCGTGCCCGAACCCTGCGTGAATGTGTTAGTTTTGAAGTTGAATTGTCAGCAGAGGGTGGTTACTTACTCCGATGTAGTGAATGATGTGTGTGTGGTGTGTGTGTGTGTGTGTGTGCGTGTTTGAAAGTTGTGTGAACGTGTTTGAAAGCTGTGTGAACGTCGTTGCGCTGTGAAGCATATGATGTTCAGGTGAAGAGGGAAAGGAAGAGATGGGAGATGTTGCGAGAATACTTATGCTGAATGAAATTTCTGCATCGTCGTCCCAAGGTAGCGACATGAATGCTATTGCATCGGCAGAGTAGGGAGCAGCCATATAGAGACTCATACTCCGGAATCGATTGGGCAGGGAGTATCCGCAGAGAGTCGCACCTCTGTAGATGAATGAAGCCGACTGCAAAACGTCCCAAAGTCCAAGCGACCGCAGGGAAACATGGAGCGGAAGCAGGTGAATATGTTCATGAGCACACATCAAGCGACTGCCAACTGGTTCGAGGTCGTTGCGACCATTCGTTGTTGTGCCGGCGTCGTCGTCGATCTCTCTTGCCTTGAGCAAGTTATGGCCCTGCGGAAAGTATACTTCGCTCGATCGAAGCTCGGAGAAGCAAAGACGGGCGTTATCGGAGAACGAGACTACGTGTACGCCCGAACGTCTCGCCATATACAAGCAGGCAGCTGTTCTGTCTGTCATTCCGCAGGCAGCTTCCCAGGTTGCTGTTGTGGAAGGTAAGAGCAAGCTAGAAAGGGGTCCATCTTGCAGAATCCGTCGCTTACCAAGGAATACAGCACTCGCTATGATGCAAATTCTCACCCCAGCATGCTCCGACCCCGGCCAAGCGTGTCAAGTATGACTGCTGCGACATTGACAACTCACATCCGCCGTCTCGGTCGAACGGCTCGGTCGATCGAATGCGCAATCTGCCTGTTGACGAGAAGGACACATGCGATGGCTTGCCACAGCATTTCGCTGCGAGATGATGCCAGACTTGAGTGCAGCGGAGGATGGCGACAATTGGCAGAAGTAACGCTATACCTCCAACGAGATCACACATTTGTATGACCAGTGTGAGCGTTACATGTGCTTCACCTCGCTTTCAAGATAGTAATGCGGGCAACTGGCGCCTTACTGGAAGGATGCAGGACGCAAGCAACGACGAGAGATCGTTGCAGAACCATCACCATCGGACTCTCGATCCTGAAGTACCGAATCCTGACCTGCTCCGATATGATCCCAATGAATTCCAGAGAACGCCAAATGCCCGTGTCGCCAGAGTATAAGAGATCCGTGCTATCAGGAGTACAAGCTGGAGCAGAAGGCATGGCTTGTTCATACTCTGGCGATAATGAAAAGTAGTATCGAGGAATAGGTTATGCACGGAGGTGCAGTATTGTCCCAGGTGCGAGAGCGAAGTCTTTGAGGATAGTATCATTATGCATACACTCATCAATGTAAGTGCTTTCATCTCTTTTACGGATGTCATCCTTTTGAACAAGACACAGAGTCGATTTCGACGGAGCTCTCTCTATTCATTTCGTGTAAATCTTTGGGGCCGGAGTATCCCTGGCGATTATCGAGTCCAGTTGCGGGAAATCCAAATGGCGTGTGGAGCAAAAGCAGAAATTATGAGATTCATGAGCAGTACCGGAGATAGTCTCGCCAGTCTGCGGACATGAATAATATCAGGCAAGAAAAAAGTCTGTGAGAAATTCAGTAGAATCGTCGGATATATATGAAAAGACAGGATCTTTTGAGGACAGTGGAGCTTGGTCCATCTTTTGCCACCCAACGATCAACAGCATCCAAAAGCTTCCCTCGTTCAAGACCAGGCTTCAATATCCGCAGCTCATTATACATCACAGGCGGGGAAGGTCTTCCACACTGTCTATAGTCTGTTATAAGCTGGAAGCGAGAAAAAAGGGCTTCACCGCTCTCCTGCCGCTAGTGCCGCCAGCTCGTGGCCGAAGCAACCTTCGATGTGGCATCTCAGAGACAAGATGCCCCTTCCATGTCCGTTCCAACGGCAAGACCTTTGGCAAAATGATCATGATGATGATGAAGGTCCTGGTCTTTCAGAAGAAGTCAGAAGAAGGCCCGGCAGAGCGGCAGCACCCGCCGCCGTTGAGGTGAAACCTGCATGTGGGGAAGAAAATCACACTAGGAGGTACCTGGTACCTCCTGGCCCGACGACATCTCATGTCAATCAGTTCATTTCATCAGCTCGGAAGCCGGTGTGAACTCCCAGTGATAAGCGAAGATGAGTTGGACCAGCGGAGAAGAGCTATGAGCCTCCATATGCCAGAAGAAGTGACCGCTGTGCTGTCGATTTGCGGTGCAGAATGATCTATGCGGGCGAGGAGGCCCGCTTTCGAGAGCGGCAGACGAGCGGACTCATTTGAGTGAGTGGACTTGAAGGCATCTGGCGGGAGCAGAGACTCGTTTGAACAATGAAGCTTGCCCTCATGCTCGAGCAAGCAGGAAAGAGCTTGACATGTACGACATGACCTTTGTACGGCCACGGCTGGGATGTATGCATCCGGAAATCACCTCACGCACCACGGCTCTCAAAGTATTCGAACTATCGTTGCGTTTGTCTGGCTATATCACATCCGAAGAGCTCAGCTTTAAAATCTTTCTACGTCCAAGGGCTTCAGCATTAACGCACAATGAAGTCCGCCTAAGTGTCAGGAATGTGAGCGTCCAGCGACTATTTGATGCACTTGAAGCCGATCAGAACACCGAACTGGCGCTCTTGAACCCAGCAGTGGCAACAGCGCCGCCAGCCACAAGAGACTTAACCTGCCCGCCATGACAAAGAGATGATCACAAGAGGCGATAGTATGAGGGAAGATTCAGCATACAGTCGTTGACAAGATCATGGTATCTCTATACTCTTTCTTCCCACCGAACTGACGTCTCGAGCAGAAATTCCGCGCACCATGACATTTCTTGGCGAAGATACGTGTTCGCAAACCTTCACACCCAGAACCAAGGTAGATTCGCATCGAACTCTTCCGCCATCTTCCGCCAATTTTCAAAGTGTCATAAGCTCATCAGTTTTCCTAGATTCAATAAGCAGAAATAACACTGCCAAGAAAAGGAGCTTTGGTGTAGTGGTAACATTCGCAGGGGCTTCGATGTTGATACGCTTTCTTTACAGCGTCGGAGTGGGATTCATTCCTTACAATTCCAGTACCATTTCAACTGCGAGACCTGGGTTCGATTCCTAGTCGCTCCGAATTATTCTTTTTGATCATTCATTCCCTGCACCACGGATACCAATTTTTTTCTAGGTTGTTGACTAGAGGCATGTTCTAGATCAGTCAGGCATGAATTACTCACTGCTGTTACCATTCGGAGAAAGAGAGACGACCAGAGAATGATTCTTGTAGCTTATGACGTTCATTTTCGACTTTGCGAGAGAAACGTACTGTAAGGAGGACGTGTTTGTTGATCACATCAGCCATTATTACAAGTCAGTAGTCTTTTTCCAGCCTCCAAAAATCCCGAACCAGGACCGCGCCCAAGAGTCTTTTGAACAATCAGCATTTCAACTTGCTCCACCAAATATTAAAACATCCCATCATTGATCTGATCTGATTCTCCCAGCCAGTCTCCTCCCATCGGCATAAATCTTGCAATAATCAGTACGAATTCAACATTCGACTCCTCAAGATCCAATCACCGTTTTCTGTGAGAAATTGTGACTTGCCCAATATCTCCCCATCATCATGGCACGAAAACTCCATCGTCTCCACTACAGACAAAACTCACTAGCCAGAAAAAACCAAACAGCTTCGAGATCTCCGCTTGCCTTTTGCTCTGTTGCGAGGACAAGGTCTCAGGGGAAAACAGGGCGGGGGTTCGTGCATTTGGCTTTTTGAGCCGCGATTTGATAGGTGTATTCTAGAGCGGACAAGCTTCGTCATTCGATGGGTTAGGTTGTTTCTAGGGGCTTTGGAAGTGTTCGACGAGCGGGATCAGAAGGCTGGCGGCGATTCCTTTCTTTTCGTGGAGATGGATAGCTAGCTCGGTGCTTCTCAGTGGGTTTTGATTTTTGGAAGGTTCATGATAGCGGTGTGGTTTGTGTGTAGGTCGACTGCAGCTCACAGGTCGGTCGGCTTATGTGATGACTGTGAGGAAGAAAAGCATGCCGAAGAGTCAGTAGTGGATGATGTCTTGCTGCTGTCACTTCAGCGTAATGATGTGATTTCTTCGAAGTAGATAAAAGGGAAGGGGACGAGGAGAAAAGGAAGGGTTTGAAAGAGGAGTTCTTGCTGCCATTTCCTCATCGTAATCGTTTTGGGGGTCCCGTATGTACCGTGAGTGCTATAGCTGCAACCTCAGTGAAAGCTGCAGTCCAAAGACTCAAGGAGAAAATCAATGACGAGCATCACATCTGTACTTCTTCCCGCTCTGCTCCACTCCTTGATATCCTCTCCCCAAGCCCAGTAGCAAGCGATCCGCTCGCTGACTTCTCTCTCAAAACCATGGAAAGAGAAACCCAAAGTTCGCCATGTACGCCATCGCTAAACCCACACCCACTTCCTGGTATCACGCACTGTCATCTCCTCTCACTGCTATTTCACGGCGCGGGATTCTCCTTGACGACCATCTTGATCTTCTTCTCATAAGCCACCTTGTCCTTCTTGAACAGATTATACGCCTCGGCCTGCGCGGGACTCTCGGGGTTGACTTCGTCGAGGAGGAATTGGATTCCTAGGAGGATCTCTTTGATGGTGATGGCGGGTTTCCAGCCTTCTTCTTCGTTGAGGATGCTGAGGCAGACGGTGCCGGAGGGGTAGACGTTGGGGTGGAAGAGAGGTGGGGTGAATTTGCATTTCGGGGGTTTGGTGGGGTATTCTATGTTGTTGGTATCGTATGTCAGTGGTTGTCGGAGGGATATGGGGAGGAGGGATTGGGGAGAGGGAATCGTGACTGACCGTCAGGAAAGATGACTTCGAGCTTGAAGAGGCCGCCCTCCCAGATGGTCTTATCTTTGCCGGGAATGGCGCATTCCCATTTCTTGAGGTCGAGGGCGCCTTGGGCCGTTTTGACGGGGCGGGCGACGAAGCCGAAGGGGTGGTCTTTGCGCCATTGTTTGCTGGGGAATTGTCCATATTAGTAGACGCTTCTTCAAATAGACAGTATTGAGCATGAGCATGGTGAAGTACATACCGCTCCTCTTGGAGTCTTGCCGTGGTGAGAGACATGGTTTGTTCAGTGCTGGGTGGGGAGAGACGATGTTGATGTCGAAGCGGAAGATGGCGGAGTCGCGGAAGAAGAGAAGTTTGTTCAGGCAAAGAAGAAGGGCACGTGAGTCTGCAGCGGCGACATGTGCGCGTGACGGAAGGCGCGACTGGGCAAGTGAATGAATTGGATGGAAAAGAGAGAAGCGTGGTGATTGGTCGGAAGATTGGTGAAGATTGAAGAGCTGGAGCTTCCGCCGAGTCGGTTACGACAGGGTTCGGGTAGAACTAGTTCTACTTCGTAGTTCTAGCTCCTCGGCTCGTCATGCCATGCTTCTTGCTACCGACTTCACTGCTTGACCTTGAAGTTACGAGAACTGTCCGCATCTTGCTTCTGCTATATCAAGATTGATCGAACTGTTGAAGAGAGTGAGAGGGGAATAAGTGATCAAACAACAGCACAAGGCAGCACGCCATATACGACATCCCACCTCGATCTCCTCGAGTCTACGGAGTACCCCGCTATACAACCCACCAAACATGGCCGACAAACTCCCCCAAGACCCAGTCACAACAGCGCCCGACCCCGACGAAGACGACCTAGACGACCTCGACGACGTCCTCGATTCCTTCCAAGCAAAACCGTCCGCCGCACCTCCCGCCCCATCAACCACCACCCCCTCGGCCTCCGGTCCCGGCAGACCCCAAGATGCAGCAACAAGCCAAGCAGCAGCAGCACCACCCGAAGATTTCATGAAACAAATCCAAGAAAACATGTCAACTCTCATGTCCGAACTAGACTCCAACCCAGACATGCAAGCTGAATTCGAGAAAATGATGCAGGAGTTGATTTCTGCTGATGGTGCTGGTGGTGTTGCCGGGATGCCTGCTACAGAACCTCCCACTTCCATACCAAAAGCAACAGCAGCTCCAGTAGCGAGTGGAGCAAGTACGACGAAAAGTAAAAAAGAGGAAGCAGATTTCCAATCCCAAATCCTAAAAACCATGAACCGCATCAATGCCTCGGACACCACAGCCACCACCTCCTCCGCCGCTCCTCCCTCCAGCGAAGAAGACTTACTGGCAGCCATGATGAAAGAACTCGGCGGTGCCGGAGGTGAAGCCGGCGATGGAGATTTCAATTCCATGCTAATGTCCATGATGGCCCACCTAACCAACAAAGAAATCCTCTACGAACCCATGAAAGAACTGCACGATAAATTTCCCGAGTGGATGGCGAAGAATGTGGAAAAAGAAAAGAAGGAGGACTTGGATCGGTATAAGGAACAGCAGAAATTGGTGGGGGAAATTGTGGGGAGGTTTGAGAGGCAGGGGTATGCTGATGAGAATGAGGGGGATAGGGAGTTTATTGTGGAGAGGATGCAGAAGGTGAGTTATCAACTTTCCCAGAGGCGAGAGAGAGGGCGTGGGGTGAGGATCGTATGCTAATTTGTTGATTGTAGATGCAAGCTGCGGGAAGTCCGCCGAGTGATTTGGTGGGTGATATGAGTGCTGCGCAGGAGGCTCTGGGGGATTTAGATCAGGGTTGTCCGATGCAGTGAGAGGATCCTGATGGGTTGATGTGGAGGTGGAAATATGGTTGGTTGGATCTTCATTGTGTTTGTACATGTGTGATGCGATACCCCAGACCGGAGCAAAACAGAGCACTGCAGGCAATTTGTAATGAGATGTTGATGAGTTGGATCTTCACTTGTTTTCTAGCGAACTCATTTGCTCGGTTCATCCTTTTCTGCCATCAGATGAACTACTCGCAGTCTTTCCGCAGTCTGCGGTCCCGCTTTCTATCGAGCTCAATCACTACCATTCACCTCATCATAAAAATTCTCATCCTCGCCGAAGACGCCACGCTAAAACCACCCAAAGTTCAAACATCTCATTATCCGAATCTCATCAACTCATATCCATCTCCTCTCCCACGTCATTGTTACCTTGCAACCGCTCCTCCAGACTCCCTCTCTGTTCCCTATGTCCCTCCTCCTGACTCAAAACCTGCTCAAAAAGCGCCTCGTAATCCACATCATCGCTCCAAAAACTCTCCCCATCATCCCTCATGTCCCCATCCTCCGGCATGAATTCCAAAAGCGCCTCCAATTCCTGATCTTCATCGCGTAGGAAATCCTCGACTTCATCCTCTGGAGCTGGTGGCTGGGTGCTAGAAAGCTCCATCGCTTCTGGTAGTCGTGCCTCCTCCTCATCATCGTAGTACACGTCTTCAGAGGAAGAGGGCGCATTCCGAGCCTGAGCAGCTTCCCAGGCTCGCTGTCGCGTAAGGAAATCGTGGCGCATCATCTATCATTCCATCTATATTAGCAAACTCCATCTCCATCAAGTACAGGGGAATGCATAACGTACATCTTCGCCCCGAATCTCCCATCTCCTCTCTTCCCTCTCCTCCTTGACCTTCGCCAGAAACTTTCCATTCCGCTGCTTACTCAACCGCTCTTTGTTCATCTCCGGCGCAAGTTTTGGGTTCCGTCGGAGAGGTTGGCGAGAGACATCTGAGTTGGAAGTTGGGCGTTCTGGGGGATTCATCGTGAAGCTGAAATTGGCGCGTCGGACATCATGGGCGAAAGCAGATGGGTGTTGGTGGAAGGGTTTGTATTGCGGGGACGAGGACGGGGCGGCGAGCATCTTTTTGTTCGGTGGTGGTGAAGTGATTGTGGTGGAGGTGAGATGTTTGAGGTGGAGGCGAAACGCGAGACGGAAGAGACGCGATTCTGGGTTTGTGATGACGCGCTCGGATGCTCGGGTAGCTAGCACGGACCGGGGTATGGACGCTAAGTCTACTTGGTCGACTTCATGAATGTCACCTCACGAAGGACGATGGAGGTTCCATGCAGCGTAACACACGTGCTCTAGCAAGTTGCAAGCAGCATAGTAGAGGTGGGAAGACGAGGGTCACAGATGCCTCCTGTGAGGGTTTTCCTCTGATGCGTTCGAACACGACGGTGCAAGCGAATTGGGCGAAGTTATCACGGCGAAGGGGAAACGTACTGTCAACAATACCGACACACTCTTATCGAGGTATTTCTCTAATCTTGATTCTTTCATCCTTGGTCTCCTTTTCAGCTGACATCGATAGTCGCATGAAGCAATCGTAGACCTCAGCATGTAATCATGTTCACACGACCTGCTTTCGCATGGCTGTGTCTCACATATTTGATTTCTTTTGTCATCATCGGTCTTGTTGGCGCTGCCGGCTGCTGGCATGCTTGCTGAACGTGTCGTAAAGTGCACTCCTGGAAAGTCGCTTTTATACGTGAACGAAATCACAGCCAGGGTTTTCCGCGCTTCCCGGTAGAGTTGCTCGCTTTGCCATTTTGGACGGCGTAGACCACGGTTGATGTGGAGGTATCATTTTTCCTGGGCATGACAGTGGTTTGCTCTCAGGATGACTACTTGATGACTTGATGCGTAACACGCAAATAATTGATGTTGATGTTGAATGTCATGTGGAAAGGAGACGATTGCTGAAGCCTGAGGCTGACGCTATGATTCGGCTGCTGGCTAGACTAACTACCTTAGCGTGACAGGGGTCATCTTCCCCTCGGGAAGCCATCACCACGACGAGATCCCGATGAAAGTATGCGCAATCCTGCCATTTCTTCTCCAACCTCCCGTCCAGGGACGGAAAATTGATGAAAAAAGTGAGAGACAACCTCAAATGGCGGACGTCTCGATCCCCCAGATCCCATCATGAAGAGTGATTAGCCGTGAGACTTCCCTCTCAGAAAGCCTCGCCGTTGATCCCCGACACCGCGTAGAGGTGCTCTTCTCGCCGGAGGTCCCCCAGTACGAAACACGGACTCGGGTTGCAGCCCAAGACTCCCAGTGAAGGAACGCCATCCATGTGCCCCCAGAACCGAGCGCAGCCCATCAAAAGACAAGACCTTCCGTCAATCCTCACAACTCTCTGCCTGTCTGGAATCACCCAAGGCAGCAAACCCCCAGATCCTGAACATCCCAGTGATGAAGCCCTAATATCAGCTTTTACCGTACCCCAGTGTCTCTTCACACACCCATTCTCGCGGCTCCGCCTTTGATGCAGGTTTATGTGACGGAGGCCCAATATCTTGCAACCCCGGTGCCCGGTGAAGGGTCGATGGGAAGCTTTGTCCATTCGCGCGCGGCATGGGAAATCCAAACGTTGTGGTCCGGCGGCGCAGCACAGTAGGGTCATCGTCGCCCATGGCAGAGCGACGTTGCGAGATGCTCGTTTTCCATTCCGGTGGGAAGAGGGACTAGAGTGCTACCGGAGAGACAGCCGTAACTGCTCAGCCGGTCTGGTGGTGTGTTCGGACCGTTGTTGAGAATGCCCATTATCATTCTGTAGCGGCAGCGGCCTGGGTCTTCCCAAGGGGCGAGTGGAGTTCTCTCCCGATAGACTGTGAGGGTAACGTCAGTGAGTGAGGTTGGTGGAGAAGGTGGCTGCTGAGGTGCTGAAGGTGATGTGCTGGTGGAAGATGTGATGGAAGTGCTGATGGAAGTGCTGACGGAAGTGATGGCGAAGTGATGGAGGGGAAAGCCAGCACCTGTGACGGCGGCGACGGTGAGGGTAGTGATGAGGGAGATACTCACAAGGACAATAGTGTCATCAACACCCGAAGATGCATTCGCTTTCGCCCGACTGTCACGATCTATGCAGCGCGACGACACCAAAGGGATGGACCACTAGAAGGTGATGAAGAAAGAAGAAGAAAAAGAGGTGGAGGTGGGCAGAAGAAATTACTTATAGCTGCTGTGCGCGCTAGTGGATCACTTCGGAGCGGAGCGGAGGTGAGGTCCAACTTCGGAGGGGATGTTTGCTGTGAATCGACGTCTGCCGGATGGGGCTTGATGACGTTTTGACAGTGGTGTTGTCGCGAGAAACACTTTCATGCTGCGAAACGGGTTTGAATGAGGCTATGGCTTGCTCAGCGCTGTTTAGAGGGAGTGAGAGGATGCGGAAAGGCAAATCGACGAACGGGAGGAAAGTAGATTCAGGCGGAAGCGAGATCATGGCAATGCATTCTTCGCAGACCTTGAGGCGAATGTCGTCAAGAGCAACGCACTGGATGCTGTCCTCCCGCTTGCTTTTCCCGCTGCGTTGCCCTGAGAGGTCAAAGGAATGCATTGACCGAGGGCTGATGGTAGGAGAGTGAGGACACCGGGGACATATGTTGTCCGGCATGCTCTGCCAGGAAGTTGGCTCATCGAACCACAGATATAGGACCACCAGAAACTAACTCTCAAGAACGACTCAAAGGACAGAAAAAAACCAACGCTTCCAGGGACGCGGCTTGACTTACAGGAGGAGGGAAGGTTACTTTCTGGTTTGATGAAGACCGCCGTACGCTCCAAAAGCTTCTAGCTCCCCGTCACACTGGCACACGGTCGAGAGCATTCACAAGGAAACACCAGACTATCGGCTTCCAGAGACATGTACAACAGACACTCCCGTCGACGCTATCTGGGCACGAACTCTCTTACATGCGATCGCGGGATGTCAGCATTTAGCTTAGTAGGTTCAGCCCTGTCCGCTCACACACGTGAAAGCGATGTACTACTGCACCTTCACTGAATGAGTTGGACGAAGCGGAGTGCCATGTATGCGTGGTAGTCTCTTCCTCAGAGATGATCACATACGACAAGTAGGTGTCGTACTAACAAATTACACCATTCACAGCACGGCTGAATAACAGCCAGGTTTAAGCTTGCAGGATCTCGGATGCGGCTGAAGAAGGCGTCTTGTGGAACACAACAGCCTCTGTCAGACGGCGCTACATAACACCGCCCTACTAGTAGGCTGAGGTCAGCCGGTATGGCACAGTATAGATGCAGCCGTTTTCACCCCAATGAGGTTTTGACATTACAATTTTGGTGCCTAGAGGCGCTGCTACGATGTCGAAAGAGCATACGACGCTGTCAGGAAACAACATGGGGGACCGCAAGGACCAGTGTCTCGGTTTCCTGAGATCATATCACAGTGATCTCAGAGCGACGACCAATACAAGTTTGCTCGAGGATGCGATATGGCTCACTGATATCGACGGCAAGCCATGTCCAGGTCTCAGATGCGATAACACAGCTCTTGGCCTGGACGCTTTACAACGACAGATGCTCGTTTCCGCCAGTTGCAAAACAATGATATGCGCATTGAACGCCGGTATGGGTACAATTTCACCACACCTGGGTCTACGTCTTCGAACTCTGGTCTCGAAAGCAGAGGTACCAACCATCGAAGCACTCATTTGGGAAATCCTTCGCCAAAGCTGGCCGAATACAGATTTGCCGGTCACTGATGCAATGCAATCCATTCGAGACCAGAGACCAACTACTTGGCAGCCTCGGTTACCTTCACGCGCTCCTGTCATAGACAGTGTCCTAGACATCAGCTTCCAGTGGCTACACAAAGCTCCGCCTCTCGACAAATATCTGGGATTTCATGACTGGAGCTTGTATATCTCCGAGCCTTTTGCGAAGCGACCTTGCATGGACACGGTTAGAGTTCTTGATGTAACCTCAACAAGATCTCAGAATCGACGCATAGCCGTGATAGCATCTTCAGGCAGGTCGCTGAGCGATGTACGGCTGCAGTACGAGACTTGTGTCAAGCATGCGAGTAGTAGCGAGGTACTAGAGTCCCAGTGGCAGATAATATTGTGCACTGTGTTGAGCGTCGCTAGAGCTGACACCGCCGCGTACATCGAGCAAGCCGCTCAGCGGTTAGATCAGATTGTGAGCCTTTCCATATCACGACTCTTTACTCGCTAATTTTGTGATACTAGGATTTGATGTCTAGGCGGGATGCCTCGACTTCTAAGGTTCAATATCTTCTACATCTCAAAGAATGCCACTTTTGGTGTGCTCGAGCTTGTAGGACAAGTGCAGCAACAGCACAAAGACTCCACGGCGAGATCGCGCTGCCGTGTAGTCGATATCGTTATGATCTTCGTGGTGAGCTGCACGCTCTCAATCTGGACTTAGACTATCTCGCCGACGAACTCGAGAAAAGCATACTCCGCGTCGAAGAGGTCAAAGATCTTACTATGATGCAGATGGAACTGTTCGAAAAGCGCCGAAGCAGAATCATTGGTCTGTTGGTCGCTATATACGTGCCTTTAGCATTTGCAACAGTAAGTTCAAGCCTCCAAAAGCAGCAAATATCAACTCATCATTCGCAGTCATTTTTCGGCATGAACATCCAGGACAGCTCGACAATCGGATACTGGACAAACAGTACCGCGCGAAGCTCAGATTTCAATGGCCCTCAGCCTTATACCTGGTCCAAGGACAACACCAAATGGTATCGCAACCATCCTCGTTACGAGGACCCCAACAACACAGACTGGAGGAGCTGGCATGAATACCACAACCCTGAAGCTACAGCCAATATGACGTCGCTGTCTTTTACCAAGTCTAATGTTCCTGGCACTCGGACTTGGCCTTTGTGGATGTTCTGGACTGTTGCTTGTACGCTGACGTTGGGAAGTATCGTTCTTCCCATTATAGGAGGTCGCGTTTCCCGGTTTCTTGCAAGGCTGTCTATTACTTATCGGAGGATATTCCGGACCTTGGCCGCTGGTCTTTGGCTTGCGTGAGTATTGTGCTTTGGTACAAAGGTATAATATCTAATCCCAGTCGCAGGTTTTGGACCACTACAAATTTGAGTCTTTATCTTCCTCCGCGCTACAAGATGGTCAGACTCAGACCGCTGCATTACATTCTGAATGGCATTTGCATTTTGCTTTTACTCAAGACTGCTGTGACCAGGAAGAAAGAAGCTGCGACCAGAAAGAAAAAGTATCGAGTCTGGCCTTCCTGCTTAGCAGCATCTTTTGCTGCACTGCTGGTCATCAATTCAGCATCTTCGTACATTCCCATACTTTGGTATTGTACGACTGGCTTAGCGGGTTTAGCTTGGCTGGTGGTCTTGGGGAGGTGGATCTGGGCTCAACCTGGGCACTCATGGTAGTGTCGGCCTCTGGTTCCAGTCTTGAGCAAGACTGAAACAAGACGACATACCCATGGCAACCTGGTATGAAGCACGGCGCTTTCTGATTTGACGATAAAAAGCTGTGAAGTCTATGGAGAGAACCAAATGGCCGATCTATTGATCTTTGGCGCGTTGGACAACTTGGATGCTTCCCCGGCTTCCGCCCACTGGATTGTCCCGCATGTGCTTTGCTGCGATGGCTGGCCGGCTTCTCAAAAACACGAGCATGGATATCGAAAGCATGCAGCATTCAAAGTAATCTCCGACCATGGGGTTCCGTTTCTACCCGAGCCTGCGGCGTTGTGGGATTGCCTGTCTGGGCCACACATATCAAGGCCGGAGGAACTTCATCTTTCGCTTTTTGGCTTGAATTCGGCAACCCCAAATTTACTCTCTCGGACCTCTATCATCTATTGATGTCTCCATATAAGCCGCAACTCTCACTTATGATAGGCCCTTTATGTCATACAGCGATTTTTGCCGCGGCTTGCCAGCTTCACGAGGCTCCATTCGCGGTTTCATGTGTCCCAACAAGCCATCGGACCTGCTCGCTTCAGATTTGTTACCTCTCGATACGCATCCCAGGTACTTGATCGATAGCGTTCTGATCTGAGCTCCAAAATCATCGAAGAATGTCCGACAGGGCACCAGGCATGCCACAGCAAAACCAACTCCGATCTCTATACATGTCCAAAAGAGGAGGGTCGAAACAAGGCCTGAAATCACGAGTCTGTCAGCATCACAAACTCTCAAATGGAGAGGATATTCTCAGACCTATTTCGTCTGTACCAGGCAGACCAAAGAGCTCGCGATCAGACCCAGCGGATAGGTACTCTTGGATCCATATCCAGAGCACCATTTGCGTCGTGGCTGCACCGACGGTGCTGCGAATCAATCAACAGATTGCAGCTGCAGCGGGGATAGATACGTACAAGGCGCCGAGGAGAAATGCAGCAGATGCCTGTAATTTCTGGGACAGCTTCGTCCGAAGTCGGAGAACCTACAGATACGGATCAGAGCAGTTCTTTCTCATTCAGGATTACAGGACGCTCTCACCATAACGACCGGCAACGTCAACGTCGCAAGATCAATCACCCAATTGAAGACTGCTCGAAAAGTATGCATGATAAAGCTATTACCGCAATGGGTCAATTGATCATACGTTCCCCACGCAGCGCCAAAGTCCACACCGCATATAAAGACCTCTGTGGGAATGAAGGCAATCATAAAGACAGTCTCCAGCGTTATGAGGGTCCAATTGGCGTAGTCGAACAGGGATCTGAAGCCGCGAGTGTGGAATATTCGACGGAGGAGGAAGAGGAAAGATAGTTTGCTCAGTCCGACGGCAAGCGTATGGAGGATCCACATTGGGTACTCTATCTGATGAATTGGAAGAATTCGTTAGTCCGACGATGCTCAATCGGCTGCTCAGGACGACTCTACGGACCTTTTCAAGCGTAATCTGGCGCGGGTCCGTGGAATGAATACGCTCATCCGCTCTTTGAGCGGGCGAATGTCCGCCGATTACATGCTGTCCTGCTCCTTTTGATCGAGATGATCAGGACGATTTTATGACAATCTATCAGACACGGCCTACCTATGCAGATGAGAACTCCAGCACCAATGGTGAAGACCTGGAAAGAGACAACAGGTCAGCATGCTCTCCCCAGTGGAAGATATGGCCGCGACCTGCCAGTGATTCCTGAAGTGGACACTTACTGCCGCTGGAATGAGCAGAACATCGTCAATCTCGGTGCGAGCTGATCGGCGCCAGACGTAGAATCGTGCCGCAAGCGAAAATGCAGTAAGGACGAGGAAGATGATCCCGATGGCTAAGACACTGCCGTAGTTGACATGATATGTCATTGTGGTTCCGCTTCTCGCGCAAGAAGGTCTCTGCTTTTGAGTGCTCTAAGGCATCTTGTTGAGAATGCCCAGAAAGAATGGACACTATCCCGAGGCTGGTGATCGACAGTCTACAGCTTCCTCGCTCTTCTTCGTGCCATGCCCCGAAGCAGCGGTGGGCCTGGCCAATCAAACATCGCTGAGCTGTTGTGGAGAACCGAGACACGGTGGGTGCACGTTGTTCACACGAAGGATCACTTTGGGGGAAGTGATGCGTGACGAGAATGCAAGAATGCGACGGTACTTTCCCGAGCCCCAGCCAGCCCGACCGAGCCCCATCTCACACAATCGGGATTTGAAGAACAGAGTATTTCTGAGTACAAACTGCGTAGGATTTCGAAGGTCTCTGACAACAAGCGAGCCGACTGAGCGTGTCGAGCGCAGCGAGCAGCGAAGGATGGGAAGTGAGTACTCGGAGCTGCGAGCCTGCGAGCAACAGCGACGACGTACGATACCCGAGCGCGTGAGGCACTTCGTAGTTCGAAAAACCCCAGGACTACTTCTTTTCGTGACGCCCGAGCCAGAGGCGAGTAGGAACTGTGAGCCTAAGGCGTGTGTTCGGCCTTCGAGGGGCTCGGTCGGGCTGGCTGGGGCTCGGGGAAGTACCGTCGGCAAGAATGGAGGATGTCACAGTGGGGTTTGCAGATCGCGGCATGTGATGCCGAAACTTTGTGGAGGCTTGGCAGCTGTGCCTCTGACGATCCATGTCCTCCATTCCTTCGCGCTGACAATCTGTCCAAATCCCTCATCACGGACTCAGGGCTGCATGATCCTTCACTCACCGTCCGAGGAGCTCTGGCTTGGGCTGGGCTTTGATCGTTTCCTTTGCGATCAGCTCCCTCCTTACCTTGGCAGCAGCTTATTCGGACTTCGAAGATGGCTGAATGCTTTGGGAATCGGCATGCCAGATACCTGTGATCACATACGCCATCTCTGGTCTTCCATTCATCAACACTTCTCCGACGTTCTCTTCCCTCAAGTGAAGACAAGATTCTTCATAATGTCCCAACAACCCCCTATTCGAATCGCCATCTCGGGCGGAGGCATGGCTGGTGCTACCCTCATGCACGCTCTTCTCAGCCATCCAAGTCTGGACGTTCACATCTTCGAGTCAGCTCCAAACTTCAAAGAAATCGGCGCCGCCGTCGGGATTTGAAGAATGCCAAACGTGCCTTGGAGCTCATTGGTTCCTCAGCTGTGGCGTGTCTGTCCCGCGCAGGAGCAGTCCCTATGAAAGCCGCCCACTACATTCTCGCCCGCGGACCAAAAGCAGGAGAAACAGTAGCCCTCATAGACTCCCATGGTGGGATTCTGAATGATAATGTTCACCGAGCAGCATTTCTACGTGAATTGCTGGCGGACGTTCCTCCGAGCCGTATGCACGCGTCCAATAAATTGGACACCATCGATCGGAAAAGTGATGGTACTGTGGTTATGCGGTTCACCGATAACACCACCCACAAATGCGATATAATCATCGGCGCAGATGGTATTCATAGCCGTGTACGGCAGCTTATCTTGGGTGAAGATAATCCTACGGCATCCCCTGTTTCTGCTGGATGGTGGTTCTTACAGCTGCTAAAGCCTTATAAGGAGGTTCAAGCTCTTCTGGGAGAAGAGCTTGTAGATATTAACAACCATGTAGAGTACTGCTATCCCGGCGATGGTGTGTTCTTGTTACACAACATCCTAAGCGAGGGCGAGCTTTGCCAAGTCGCTGCTGTCGTCAAGTGTGACGAAGATGAAGCGGTCGGAAAGTGGAAAAAGGAGGTACCTACTCAGGAACTCTTGGAACGCTTTTCCACCTTTCCATCTCATCTTGAGGACGCTATGAAAGAGGTGAGATACATTCCACTGCATTTTGAAAGCACTTCGAAATTCCATCTGACCATTCTTAGCTCTTACGCGATACTCCCACTCTTACAGCATTTTACATGTGGGAGCATTCGCATACCGAGATTTATGTAGATGGTCCAGTATGCATCATGGGTGGTGAATAGATCGAAACCACAAAGTCTTCCGCCTGGAGAGAAGTTACTAATACTTTCCAGATGCGGCGCACTCCACAACCCCTTTTCAAGCCTCAGGAGCCGGAATGTCCATACAAGATGCCCTTATTCTCTCAACTCTCCTCGAACGCTCCGACTCCCCCACCGAAGCCCGCTCGGCACTGCAAATTTACGACAGGATTCGTCGCCCGCAACAGGTTGTGGATTCTAGTAGGGAGACGGGGTATATCTTCACGGGACCTTGTGATGACTTTGACCTGAGGAGCCCGAAGGCTATGAGAGCACATTTGCCGAAGAGATGGGATTTCATTGTAGACTCTGATGTGGAAGGACATGTTGAAGATGCTGTCAAGACGATGGATGCAGCATGCTGAACCGGCTATCGTGAAGGTGGAATAAATAAGATGTTCGCTTGTTCTCTGAGTCTGACCTGGAGGTAGCCCCGTCATTGGGATCGAAAAGGTGAAGCATCCCATTCTTCATGTCTAACACCAAGATCGCTAACAACGGGTTATAGATGAGCAGTCCTGTAGATCTCGCTTGCTGGCCTAGCGTAGGTATGCCGCCGCTATCACACGATCATCTTCTCCTGCGGACTGGTGCTGCTGTTGCTACGGAAACTGCGCAGACTGTGTGCAACATGCCCAGGCAGAACCGATGTGAAGAGATGATATAGCGAGGGCAGGTTCACAACAGTGATCGAAATGCCTGCCTCGAGCATTGCGATGTATACCACCTTTGAACTCGAACCATGGGCCTGTGTAAAGAACACTATCCGAGCAATGGATGCCCCAAGGCCCCTGAAACGCAAAGTTTTAGCATTGATTCTGATCATCAAGCACAGGCAGGGCTTACACGAACACGAAAGCTAACAGGAACACACCAAAGACGCTCGCCTTTTTGGCAAATGTTACATGTAACTGCATAATCTTGAGTGGTCGTGTCAGCCGTCCTATATATCACATCGATCGGCTGAAATACTCATCGTTGGTGACTTACGGGTGCAATTGGTAGTGCCAGGACCCAGAGATCCAGGAGGAAATCGGATATGGCAAGTTCTTTCGCCCAGACCGGGTTCAAGACGCAGTACTCGTCGAAGCTTCCATCCCAGTATGCCGAAAAGTGGCCTGGACATTGATACAAAGACAGGAAATCGGAGGTAATGTACCACAGCGCAATGATCACCACTGTCGCGAGGATCACACGATTGAACCAGCTTGCACGGTCGACGACGAAGATGCGCTTGTACATGAACAATGCACTCAGCTTGGCACAGGCCAAGGTGTTCAGGTTGAGGAAATCATATGCCAAGGCGACCTGGTTATGATTAGTCGCGGCCATCAGCTAATATGGGCAGGAAAGATACCTGAATGAAGGTCTCCTGGCTGGCTGCATTCAGTATCCCGGAATACACTACATTTGAATCAGCGACCAATGCTTGCAGCAGCGTCCGTACACCCACGTGTAATGGCGAGGGCAGCTGCAGCGATGTATGTTACCTGGACCGACAATATCTCATTAGTGTGTCGTTTCGCGGGACTTCGAGGCTTTTCACCTACAACGCCTAGGAGAGCTGTCCAGTCGTCTATTCCCAAAGAAATCTTCTGGGTATTTCGTGCATAGAATCTGAGGCTGACTGCAGTGCTGGACAGTCCAATGAACGACCCGCAGATTGCAAATAGTCCGTCTTTCGATGTCGCCGACATGATTTCTTTATTGCTAGGCTAGCCGATTGCAAGAATACAAGAGCTGAGGGCCTTGGAGGGTGAGTGTGAAAAAGATGTAATGTGCAAGAGTGCTCCAACGGTCTTTGGAGAACCGCTCGATGCTGTGCCACGACAGATCGATAGCAACAACAGCTTCGGGGCCCAGCTCTGCTCCGTCTTCGTCGGGGGCATCATGCATGCTGCAAACCCCTCGCGACCGAGCTTGTGGAGGATGTGCCGTTCGATCCGTTGCTGGCGCTTCACATCCCCAGATAGTAAAGATAACCAATCGAAGCAGGATTCCATGCGTGAAGGATTGTGTGTGATCGACATGGTATACGAGTATGCGTCTTCAAGCGGGGCGCTTCGCTATCACCTCTGCTGATCCTACCTCGAACTACAAAAAACTTTACGCTATACCGAACGAAGGATGTAACTTTATTGCTTGTAGCTTTGGAGAGACCTTGTGCAGACATGTGAGGCACACGAACTTGGTACCGGGGCACCAAAAGGCATGGCACATCGAGGCACATTCTATATTTCCCATGCCCCCATTTTCATGCTTCAACCACCAGACTCTGGCCACCACAAAGCTTCGAACATTTCGCATACCCAACGATGCATCTTACAACCGCGATACTGTCCACTGTCGCTCTGTTTGCAATGCTAGTCGCTTCAACGCCCTTCACGGTCACTCACGATGGAATCGTTTCGAAGAGAGACGATGGCGAATGTAAGTCTCAACGAATTGTCCGCGGCGCCCGGCTCTTCTACATATTAATTTTCCATGCAGACTACAGCGAGACAATAGCAGAAGAAGACCAAGTAACGGACGACTCACCATTCTCCGAACTACTCGTGGACGACTGACACCGTCCGACGCTTCGATCCACTGGCATGACGGCTTCGAAAGGGGACAGCCTTAACGCGAGCTGTGCTCAGAATCGATTGCTATTGTACTTAAAGTCTACTCCAAGTCTTTGAATCTCACAAGTGATGTCTCAATATCTGGATTCGCCCAAGCTCTCTGATTCCTCTTCGTATGCTATTCCCAAGGGTGGGAACCATCAGGGCAGAACTTGTATCTCTCCGCCTGTGTGAGACTTCTATCCATCTTATAGCAAGCGCTGCGTTCGTTCGCCCAACTTTTGAGTGCGTTCCAGTCGCGGCACATCCTAGTCATACCCCTGCCCGCCATCATCTTTTTGTAGCGGACGTTATCATTGACCCGTCCTGTATACAAAGGGATGTCATCCGCTGTGAAGTCTCAGTACAGAGTCACGACTTGTAGGTAATTGTCTCACTTACCATGACACATGATAGATTCACGTAAGGTGTTGAGGCAATGGAGGGCATGGCTGTAGTCTTGCTCCATGTCTACATCATTTTTGCCATCTTGTTTGTCGTTGATCCAAGAGCGAAGGACGTGCTACAAAGTATTTTAGTATCACACTGCGCAAAAACCTACCATATCAAGTCTCACTTACAACGCAGTGCAGTTCGTGCCCGGCTGCCAATATGTATATTCCCTTACCAAGGTCCCTAAGGGGCATTAGCTCAAGTGGAAGGGCGAGACTAGACTGATGATGTGCCTACCAAGGCCAACGCATCGCATGTGGTAAGGCTTGATGGGCAACGTACTCCTCGTCAAGAGCGACGTAGAGACTGGAGCTGCTCACTTCTGAACCTTCCCAAGCGGCATCTTGGACTGTACGGTTGAGACTAAAGTACTTAGGCTCGGGATCGATTCTTTTGATAGTATCGTGACGAAGGCGGGCTGTGATATCTTGGGATCAGCATATGCACTTGAGGTATGTCAGTCGAATCAACGCACCATATTGAGAAGATGTATCGTTGTCGAGTTCTCGACATCGGTAGTAGCTTTCACGGAGAAGGAATGCGTTAGTGGATACTGAAGCTGCGAATAAGACGCTCAATATCACACAGAACACTTTCAGCGCAGGGGTTCGGGCAGATTCTTTCTCGCTGGGAAAGTCCTCCCCTTGTGAAAGTCGTCGATAGCTGCTGGACAGCATGGGTGCGTTGTTGAGCACGGTAGACGTTGCAGAGATTTGACGGGGACGGTCTCTTGGTAGGCGTTGTTTGTTAAGCCGAAGCTGCAGAGAATAGAGAGTATCAAGTCATACGACTGATAGCCAGTAGACTAGAGGCATGTTCGCAACAACCAAAATGGGTCCATGGTGGATACTGTGCCTCTAGGATCCAACGTTTAACTTTCATGTGCTATGATGAGTATGAAGACAAAGCTTCCGGCTCGAAAATCGCTCATCACTTCTCGAATCTGGGTGAGCTCCACTCCCAGAGCTTGTGATCCACTAGCGTCAAAGCTAAATCAAAGTGGAGTGAGTTCAAAGCCTGTGCCGCTATGATCTGCGGCACAGCACCTTTGGTGGTTTTTTCAACAAAGAACACAACTTTTCAGAACGTAACGTGCCTTCCTACACATCAAACACTCGGTACTCCCCTGCAGCGACTATGAGCGACAAGGCCTTCCAAGACGGAAAGATCCCCTTCAAAGTGGACTCGCTCGATGTCCCTTGCGAAACATACTACAAAGTCTATGGTGACCTCCACAACAGCGGACCTACGCCCTTACTTATCCTCCACGGCGGTCCCGGCGCTGGTCATGAATACATGGAGCCCTACAAAGCTCTCTGGACACGTTATGGGATCCCTGTAATCTTCTATGATCAAATCGGCTGCGCTTCGTCCACGCACCTCCAATCAAAAAAAGGGGATCATTCATTCTGGCAGCCAGACCTGTTTCTCGCCGAGCTCGATAACTTACTGCGCCATCTGGATCTTGGCGGTGAGCGAGGAATGCCCTTTGACGTTTTTGGCCACAGCTGGGGCGGTATACTCGCCATTGCATTTGCAGCAGCTCAGCCTAAAGGCCTGAGGCGGTTGATCCTTGGAGGCGCCCCTTCTGATCAACCAGTCCGTAAGGCGGAGCTCTGGCGGTTGATCAGGCAGCTTCCTGCTGATGTTCAACAAGAAATCGACAAGGCGGTACGGGAGGACGACTTCACGACGCCGGCGTACCGGGAAGCTTTTAGAACCTTCACGGCAACGTTTCTCTGTCGTGTACAGCCTTGGCCGAAAGAGTTTTTGAAGAATCAGAGCAATCAAGCGGAAGATAACACAGTCCGTTATTCGATGTCAGTCAATGATAAGCCTTTAAACAAGGGTTCTTGAATGCTGATATTGTTCTTCAGGTTGGGTCCCGCTGTGCTTCAATCCAATGGGTCTCTGGAACACTACAGCAGTATTGCGCTGCTCCCGAAGATCAATGTACCGACTCTTGTATTCACCGGCGAATTTGATACGGCTACCGAGGTTTGTGTGGCACCGCAGATGGAACTGATTCCCGATGTCCGGAAGGTGACATTCGCTGGTGCGAGCCATATGCCTCATCTTGAGTCTAAGGAGTTGTTGGAGAAGAGCTTGAGTCTGGTTGGCGGGTTCTTGCGAGAGGGCGAGGCAGCCTAAGATGGGAGGCATCATAAGATAGGGACCTCATGGCTGCAATGTTGTCGAGAATCGTGTGATGTCGACGGAGATGGCTGTGCATGAGCTACCCCGAGGCGTCAAACGTACTGTGTTGGATCTTGACAATCTTAGCTCTTGAAGATGTCTAAGACATGATGCAGAAACGTTTGCTGCGATTTATGCCCCTCGTCGCCTGCGATGGCCACCCTTCGCTATTCGCACTCTTGACGTCTGCTTCCTTTTCTGGCATTTTTCACATCCCGTCACACATCTTCTACAATCCAAATCTCGTCACGGGGGAAGTCCCTCTTGGACTAGTCCTGTTACTTTCCTCATCCTTTATAAAGCGGCAGCCTTTTTACCACATCCCAAGCTCTCTTTCAGCTTCTTCGACGAGTTGAGCAGTAGTCCTCTTCTTCCTCTATTTTTTGACAACATGGTAGATCAGAACGACCGGACTGGGCACGCCACTCTCAGCCAGGCAAACGGGCAACGCACGGTTCAGTGGTTGCAAGAGCAAGAAGACCACCAGTATGCCCTTCAGCTAGCTGGTCACAATCCCGGCGAGACTGATCTCGACGAGGTGTATGCGAGACAGCTGCATTCGGAAGAGATCTACCGCCTCTTACTTGAGTTCAGACCAGCGGATCCTGCCCAAGACACCTTTCGCGGGCTCGAGCACTGTGTTGCATGTCTGGACGTTCCAGGAGTGACAACTACGCCATGCGGCCATCCCTTCTGCGCAGAATGTCTGACCGGAGTCCTTCGAGCGGCAATCAACAATGGAGGTATCTTTCCTCCCAAATGTTGTGGGAGGGAAATCGAGTTTGAGAACGTGCGAGAACATTTGGATCGAGAATTCGCGCAAGAATTTGAAATAAGGGCCGTCGAGCTCAATACACCAAATGCATTGTACTGTTACCGGGCGAGCTGTGGAGCATTCATCTCCCCTGAGCGGGTTCAGACTGCTGACCGCTTCCAGCGTGTTCGGTGCTCTGCGTGTGGTCATCGCACATGCGCGGAATGCCGGGGCAGAGGTCATCGCTTGGGATGTCCGACGGGAGTTGATGAGGGTAGGCAGCACCTTCTACGAATGGCTGAAGAACAGGGCTGGCAGACATGTGGCGGCTGCGGTAACTTGGTCGAGAGGCTCTCTGGATGTAACCACATGACGGTAAGTCTGCTTCGCGACAGTCCAGAGCTCTGCAACTGACAGCCAGTACAGTGTATCCACTGCAGACATCAATTCTGCTACGTTTGCGGTCGTGCCTGGGGTAATCGGCGGTGTCCGGTGTTTGGTAACCATCGAAATCTGGGTGGAGAGGAACAGGGCGGCGGGAACGGTGATCCGGAGCACGCTCTTCTGCCGCTGCCAGGACAGGTCCCAGCCCAGCGGGATCCACTACCGCCGCCGAATCTGGCAGCACCAGCACCAGCACCAGCCCCAGAAATTCCCTTGCTTCCACCAATTCAGCCAATACAGCCTCCCCTCCAACAAGCTCTTCCACCACTACCAAATCCACCGGCACTACTCCCTCAAAGGCATGCGCTACCGCCGCCTCGCCCGCTCGAACGCTTCCCAGTACCAGAGGGTTTCCTGCCAGTTCCAAATATACCAGCGCCGGCTCCACGAAGGGCTGTACAGCTGCCTCAGCGGATAGCACAACTCCCGATACAGGCGGTACCAGCACCTCCTCCCGCTGCAGCACTCATTCGCGAGCCTCGAACTCGTGAAGAACGTATTCGACGAGCCGCAAGACTGATGCAAGTGGATACCTCATGCCAACACCCGCTGAATTGGGGCCCAAATCTGGGTATGGAAGGTCCAAGGTGTGGATTCTGCCACCAGAAGAAGAATCGCATGCATGCATGTGGTGGTTGTAGACTGGTGGCGTGTTATCCGTGTCGGGATCGGTTGAAAGCAACTATTGCTGCTGAGAACGAATAAAATTCAAACTGTGGGTGGAAGAGATCAAGGTTGACTGCATCGGGCGTGAGGGCTTTGAGGGCGTTGGCACTCGTGGGTGGACGATACTCGTAATGCATCAGTATCAGCCCACCGGCATGCTGGATTCTGCGGGAGGTGGGCATGAATTAGAGAGTTTGGGATGAGAAGACAGTAGACTTGTCCAAGTCCTATATCCGGCGGTGTAGCCATCAGCAGAATGACGAGTTGTTTTGCAGCGTTGAGTGTAACTTTCAGTCAGAGTCGCACAGATCAATGACCACAGGTGCTCTCCTCTTCGGCACAGACTGAGTCTCGATCTCGTTCTCCGCTTTCCTTTTCGTTTGGACTCCAGTTTGTCCAGACGCAGCTCCGACATTTTGCTGCAGGGCCCGCAATGGTGGTCTTTGCAAACAAGTCGGTGCTCTGCTCCAATCGACCACCACGTCCCACAGATTCAGTACCCGCTCATACTCTTCACCCAAAGCCTGTTTGAGGTGGTCTTGTCTCAGCTCGCGCAGATTGATCGCCAGCATTTGAGCGCGAGTTTTCCAAGCCGATTCCGCCAAGGCACTGATGTCTATCTTCGTTACAACCAGCGGCTGAGGGTTGCCCCGACGTTCAGTCTCATGGGTGCACTGTTGTCGAGACCCATCCAACTTCTGATGAAGATGTTGGCGTCTCCTTTTACCCATGGGAAACCGACCGACGCGCGCTGTCGGACTGCGGAGGAAAGCATTCAGATCCGTACAATCGTGGCAGGAGCATGATACTCCAGGGCGAGTCCAGTCGGCAGAGAGCGTCGGCTGCTTCGGAACGTGTTTGGTCACAAGAGCCACAAGGACTTCCGTGATCATCGTCGCAATTGTGGATCTTATGTTGTCGTCGACCTCTCTGCGACCATATTCGGACAGTAATTCTCGAGCAAATGGCAGGTAGATCATTTCAAACTGCTCTGCTGGTGTCTCGTCCGCTCCAGCCTTGAGCTGTTGCAGGAGAATTTTGTCGACGTCAGGCAGCTGTAGCTTCGTGCCGTGAATGAGAATGGCCGCCAAAAGGCCTCCCATGTCACAGTCTATGCCAACCGGGTCCGGATTTGAGCGCCTTGCATACGGCATGCAACCTCGCGCCGACTTTTTTGTGAGATGCACATCAAAACTTGCAGGTGCGTATAAGTCCAGGAAGAGCGCATTCGTGGTATCAGCATCCAGTGATTCGGTCTTGTCGTTGCAGATGGAGCTCAACAGTGCCACGATGAAGCGGCCTTGGCTCAACGCCAATCGCTGCACAGCAGAGACAATACTATATCATGAAAATCAGTGGGTGAGATGGTGGACTATCGACGTTAATAAACTTGCCGTTGGTAGATTGGATCCTCTCTGTGCCCACTTTTGAGCATCTCATAGACCGCAAAGCCGTCCTGGTCAGTGGCTTTTGGGGAATCTTCTAACACTCGGGCGAGTGATTCGCTTGCCCAATTTTCATCGTCGCCAGCAGAGATGCCGCACAAGAGGCGGTATCGGTCGGCAAACGTATCATAGCCTTCAACCGCTTCATTGAGGCTACATTCTGTCAGCATCTTCAGGAAATGAGCTTCGATCCATCCCGGTACTCACATCTGCATTAACGTCGCCCGGACCGTCAGACTGGCTCTCAGCATCATATCCCTGATTTGATAGATGTCGTTCGCCGGCAACTTACGCTTCACACAGCGAACAGCTTGCTGCAGCATCTCAACATCATTAAGCCAAAAGGATGCGAGGACTACGTTGCCCATCACAGTATCGTTGAAAACTTGCATGTACATACTCGCTTTGTCCTCTTTCTGGCACGGAGTTTCCATCGATTTTGCCATTTGCTCCATCCTCGTGAGTGCCTTGAGATTATCATTGACGAAGTAGTTGCAGACTTCTCGCAGTCTCTGTTCAGCATCTGGGCGTTCCGGGTGCGCACGCAATTGTTTCGTGAGCGCTTGCAGCAGTGAAAGAGCTGCAGGGTCCCGTGGTTCCTCTCTACCATACGAAATCGTCTTGACTCTCTCACGAAAGCACCTGGTTAGGAAATCGATGAGCATATTATCTTTGATCAGCACCAAAACCTGTATAGTGTCAGTGTGAGCCGTGTGACAAGACCAGGGCACATACAGTATCTCGATACCAGAATCTATCCTCCGCTCCAGCATTGCCGGTGTATCCTTCATGCTCTTTGTCATCAGGCTCTCTCTCATCAGCAAAGGCATCCGCTTGAAGCACATTCTCTTCTTTCGTCGGGACTCCGGAGACAAGAGGCGTTCCAGAGATATCAAAGACTTCCTTCAGCTCAACAACATCGTCAAACGTCTCGCCCTCGCCTTCATGGACAAATCGTTCCATTGTAGCGAGTAGAACGGTGAACCCATGCTGCTGTGCGAAATGCTGCAACGCTTCCGCTTTGGCAAGACCGGCGCCTTGCAGCCTTCTGATCTCAAGACTGGCCTCTGTATACTGATGCTCCAGTCGATATATCAACTCCCTGGGCCATATCCTTTCGTTGGTAGGGAGCTCTTCAATGTTCAGCTGAGTCCATTTCCGAAGCGCAGCTTGAAGTAGCAAGAACTGCTTCTGCTCGTACACATTCGACTCGCTGACGGGTGCAATGTATTGAAGGCTCTCAAGATCAGTGCGCACCAAGTTGTAAGTCAAAACAAGTCGATATCCCTCCAAGACAGGCTTGACCTCATGCTCCACATTCGAATACCAGCAGAGATAGGATGGCTGAATATCTGCAGTGCTGAACCTCATATTGCTATTATCGTGCTTCAAGCATACATCTCCACCGACATGTGGCGATGGTAAGCATATGACCATAGTAGCGAACATGCCGGGAGTCTTTTCCGAACTAGATATGGTCAGCGTAGACTCGCAGACTCCCAAGACTCTTCCGCTTACTCAACGTGCGGCTTGAACATGGCTCCCTTCTCATAAAGCAACATTTTGTAAAGGTCGGCTTGCACAGGCACGCTGCTGTCTATGCCAAGTTCACTCATCGCAGTCCGTACAGTATTCCTCACCATCTGTCGGAAGCTTCGGTTTTCGATCTTGAAGTCAGCTGCGTTCAATTCCCACGTACATCGCACGGCAGTGTCGACAATGGTCTGTTCTTTCTTCCCGAAGGGAGCCAGATGACTTGCGGCAATGATTCTTTGTGCATCAACTTCGTTCAGCGGAAGCTCAATCAGTCCAGATTGATCGACAGACAGCCGCGGATCAGCGAATTGACCCGTCACGGGTCCTGATGTGGCCCATCCACAACCAGTGTCCTGGCTTATGTCGTCAATGGCATTGCATATCTCGTTTTGTAGGGGTTGCTTCTTAATAATGCCTCTTTGTCGAGGCTGAGCATCGCTCTCGATGCTGCTTGCCCTTTCCGATTCACTGGTTTCCGGCCCGCCCGTATGAGTCTCGTAGCAGGCTCGGCACATGTTGAGAGTCGTGTGGTTGTTCTCCTGATATCTGATTTCGTGAGATGAAGACTCAAGACGTGTTGACGCGTTTGAAGTGTTGACGCGTTTTCTGGCGAGCAGTTTGACCTTTGCCAAGCTCGACAGGGGCTCTCATCTCCACGAACTCCTGGGACGATGAGGTGGGTCGATGTTGAGAAGGCTCAAACATGCTGAGGCAATCACGTTCAGGAGCCACATGTCAAAATTTCAACAACCAATTGGCCCGAGTACTATGGCTCAAGGTACAGCAGGACCACTACGTATCTCAACAGGTCAGATACCACAGTCCCACGAGCTACCTCAGCACCTAATCTCCCGAAATGGATCCGGACAGCCTGACTGTTACAGTCCGCCGTCTATGTCATGTATGCATAAGGAGACATGCACGCGACGGTCAGCCTCTGTACCAGTCCGCATTAAAGCCTGCGGCGCTGAAGACAAAAAGTTCGACGTTCGGCCAACACCTGTTGCGATCGAGCAACGTGCTGAAGACTTGGTGTGGATCCATTCAATCTTTGGGGGAGATTTAGGCGTTCCGATTTGCCTGTTGGACGGCGGAGAAAAGTGTCCAAAGCATCGCATTCGAGAGATGTACATGGTATTCCAGAGCGAGTACGGCTCACAGAGGATGTTGGTCCGGAGACACTTGTTCAGTCTGTTTGTTCCTGGGTGAATGAGGTTGCAGTTGTGTCCGTGCTGGGTGAGCATTGCGGAGCTTGTCCCAAAAAGTCTTGGCATCATGAAGTGAATGAATCTGCTCTCCATCCAGTTAGGAAGACCCTTTACTACCGGCAGTACTGCGGAGTTTGAACCCTGAGCAAACACACCTTTGTAACAAAGATGAAATTCTGCTATCTCATCCGCAATGATTCCTAGGCCGAGTGGTAGCATAACTCTGTCAGACTACCATCTCTAAGAGCGCACAATGGATACGTGGACATTGGTTGGGCTAACAAGCCTTGCTAATGATTAGAGGGCTAATAAGCCTTGCTAATGCTTCCTCTCCGATTAATATTAATTAATCAATAGAACGGAGAACAAGAAAGCTGTTAGTAATCGCCGGCAGATTTCTTTTTGCCATTTTTTGAAACACATCCGGATGCATTGAATGTGAACGTTTTGTTTGCCCATCTTGATTTGAGAGAGAGCATTCCAGCAAGGGGAGATGGCGAACCTCATTCTGCTTGTTCTACTGCGAATCGCACTCAATGGCTGCTTTCGAAGAAACTTTGGCCTCGTCTCCCTTGCTATGACTTCACAAGGGCGCCTTCTTTTCTCAAGACACAGGCCCACTCGATCGAAGCTCATGCTGTCTGCGATGTTGTGTCTCGGCTGTCGGTCAGGCGAGTTCCCTGAGTATCTCTTTTCTGGCATTTGACCAGGACCGGCTCGGATAATCGGGCAACGTGCTGGAGACTTGATATGAGTCTTGCAAGGAAACGAGTCGCAAATGAAGCGCGACACGATGCTCGTTTCGATAGTGACTGTATATACTACGACTGCTACTACCAATGATGACTATCGCCTAGTCAGTGTCCGTATCTTCCTGCTTGGAGAACAGAAACTCGGGATTGGGATGATCATCGTCTTCAGCATCCGAATGTTCTGCGGCGGCTCGTGCAGTCATGAAACTCTTGTCCAGCTGATCAATGATCTCGTCGCCGTTGCCAGGTTCCTCGAGATCATTCTTGGAAATGAGTTCATCGTTTTTGTCTTCACCAGTGTCACCGAGAACACCAGCGAGTATCTCTCTTCCCCTTCGCAGGGCGTCCAGTTCGGCACCGATAGCTACGACTAGCAGCTTCCAATTCCGCTCGTGTGATATCCGTAGCTTGTGTTGTAGTGAAGTTGTAAGTCCATCCATGTGCATGACCAATTCCTGGAGACGCTCGGTGGCGGTGGTCGTGGGCGGTTCCTCCCAGGCAGAATGCGACTCGGTGAGTGAGGGTGACAGAGTCGCCATCTCCGCGCGGAGTCGTTTCTCAAACTCAGTGATCTCTGTCACCGTCTCCTGCCACAGCGATGCGCCTTCGACCAAAGCACTCCTCTCATTCTCGGTTTGCCTGCGTTGGCTAACTGACGACCCGTGTTGCTCAGACCAGTATTCTTTTGCCATTTCAAGATTTCGACGCTTTGGCGGCAGTTGCCACACAGACGACTTACCTTCCCGCGAAGCTGGTGCTGTTTCTTCCTCGTTCGGCCTGAGGCTGAGGAATCGTTGAATATCTTCCTCGAGCATGCGCAGACTCGAGGTGTAAGAAGCCATCTTGGCCTGCACGGAGTTCTCAATCGCAGACGCCTGCTTAAGGAGCTTGCGCTGCTTTGTCTTCATCTCTGAAAGCTGAAGTTCCACTTTGTAGATCTCTTCGCCGACCGACTCAGCCTCAGAACGCAGCCGTTGTATCCTGATGGTCTCCTCATTGCTGTCTACGGTGTGCGAAGCCTCACGCAAGCCTCTTTGTTTTGTCTCCCAGGTGTCAATCTGCTCCAGTGTCTCCTGATTCCCTCGGATCTCAGCATCGATTTCGCCAAGCTCCTCATTTTTGAGGTTGGCAAGCGCAACAATGCTTCGATAGATCCCTTTCCGTGCGCTGCGCAGACCAGGTTGACGCCGAGGCGGCTTGTGCATCCTCCTGGTCGATGTCGATGTATTTCTGACGCTCTGCATAGTTGGCGTTGTACTTCCAGCGGAGCTACGATCTCCATTTCCACCTCCTCCACCTCCAGCTCCACCGCGACCGCCGCCACCTAGCCCTCGTATTAATCCATCAGCCTGTGCATCCAGGAGAAACTGCAGGTCCGCTTCAAGCTCGAGTTGTCGATCATCGGCCTGCGAAGGTCGCTCTACACGTGTCGTCTCTTCCCTGACATTTGGAGACGTCTGGTACATGCTTTGTACAATCGGTGGTGGAATCATCGATGCTGCAGGCGAAGGACTGCGCCAACGAGGCAGTTCGTGGCTGGAATGCGATAACAGAGGACTTTTAGCTGAAGAAGAGCTCGCAAACCAGGATCTGCTGGAAGACATGTTGATGGCTAGCTGTATTTTGCTGATATCGCAAGGTCGATGGTCAGCGGTCAATCAGGAATAGGTGGTCACGCGAACAGTGCCAGATGTTCATATTCATCCCGCGTGTCTGCCTGTTTCTTCGTATGAACTGCGCATATGTGTGTATCCAAGTTCTGCAAAGGTTGACGATATCGTGCTATATGAGGACAGCTGCGTCGATAAAGACTCCAGGCGTGTAGTTAGATGCTTTGTTCTTGACAAGGCAGGTACAACGTAGTACAGGCGTGAAGATAGACCGATGGAGATACTGCAGTTTGGAGCACCGTAGTTATTGCCCAACGACATTCAGACCACCGTAGTCTTTCGGTAGCTTTCCATCTTCTCCCACTCCACGTGCCCCGTCCCAACCTCACCTGTCACATCACAAACGCCTTTCTTCACAGACGCCTTCCTGCGTATCATCCGCGTGGTCCAATCTTGCATACCCCGGTTTGAGACATGAACTCTGCGGTGCGGTGCAAGGTCTCGCAACCGTCGTCACTATCTTCATGATCAGGCAACGCATCTCCAATTCGGCCAGCAAGTACATGCAAGCCGTCAGATCCACACCTATATGTCAGCGTCAAGCATATGCAGAAAACCTTCGCTAATCGACCCCATCAGCGGGGTGGACACCCGTTGCAGTGACTTTCGCCCAATACGCGGGCTCGCGCGTCTGCATTAGCCATAAGCAGAGTTTCTGACTTCAGCCTCAGCTGAACTGACACCCAACTGATAAGAATGTCCTAGCGAGCTTGTGAGAGCACTGTCCATCCAGCTGTGCAGCAAAATAGTCGATAACTCCACTCAGGAGCCACCCCACCTTTGCCCCTCGCATGTACCGTAAGGTATCTTTCCTATATCACTTCAAGTATGCCGAAGACTGCGGTGTTGATAGCATTCTGCAAGAGAATTTCTTGTTCCATCACAGTTCCGTAAATCCACAATGCTGCCAATCTACATTGCCGGCGGTCTCTGCGCTTTCTTACTTTATCATGTCCTGCTCACCATATACCGCCTGTATTTCCATCCTTTGGCCAAGTTTCCAGGTCCAAAGATCGCCGCTGCTACCAAATGGTACGAGTGTTGGCACGACGTACTCGTCGGCGAAGGAGGTCAATACTTTCTGAAGATACAGCAAATGCACTCGGAATACGGTAGGAAGATTCAACATGTCCAGGTACCTTGTGTTAAACTTCTACCAGGTCCTATCGTTCGAATCAATCCAGACGAGCTTCATGTTTCTGATCCAAAGTACCTCGACACCATATACGCTCCGTTCCCAGCAAGGCGAGACAAATGGGCTTCAGCTGCGGGAATGGTAGGTAGTCCTAGGGGAACTTTCGGCACCGTCGACCATCACACACACCGAAAGCGCCGTGCAGCCAACAGTATACTCTTCACCACCAAAACCGTCTCTGCCGCTCAAGCTCCCATCTATACTCACGTCGAAGCTCTTTGCGAGGAATTGAGTAAAGCTCATCGATCGAGCCAGGTCGTGAGGCTACAACTCCCTCTTCTAGCATTCACAACGGATTTGTTGACGAAGTGGGTTCTGGGCAGCGCGCTTGGGTGTCAAACAGATGCCGCACTTGCAGAGAGATGGGAAGCAACCACCCAATACTTGCCGGTCGTTACACCTCTCATGAAGCAGTTTCCATGGATGATCTTGGTTGCCCTCAAGCTGCCGATGTCTTTGGTCCACCTTCTGGCGCCGAGTATGGCAGCTTTGGCAAGTCTTCATCGGGTATGTTTAGTCGACTCTTGACCTTAAATTCATTTCGGCTAACTTTGAATCTCAGCGCATGTTTACAGAGGCACGACAGCACGCAAAGGATCGCCAGGAGGCAGAGTGGACCGACACCAAGGCCTCTTCGGGCCACAATAAGCCCACGGTATTTGATGCGATCGATATGAGCGATCTTCCGCCCTCGGAGAAAGACATCGATCGTCAAGCGCAAGAAGCCTTTACTCTGGTATCGGCCGGTACCGAGACCACAGCAAGGGTTATTGCCGCTTGTCTTTTCCAACTTGTGGAGCGTCCGGAAAGCCTGGCTCGTGTCAAAGAGGAACTCTTGCAAGTGATGCCGAATGCGGCAGATCAACCAGAACTCAAAACTCTCGAGAAGCTACCATATCTTGTCAGTCCTCTGTGATCACTCATTCAATTTCAACTACACGACGGTGACTTACAATACCTCAGACAGCTGTACTAAAGGAGAATCTACGAGCAATGCAGCTTGCGACCTCACGATTCCCCGTCCAGCCTTACGAAGAACTTCGATATGAGGACTGGGTCATTCCAGCCAAGGTACGGCTTGGCTTTGATACTCTGCAAAGCATCTACTTACCATCATTCATGAACAGACACCTGTCAGCATGACCGTGAGCGAAATTATGTTCGATCCCGCCATCTTCCCAGCACCAAGAGAATTCCGGCCTGAAAGATGGCTCACAACCGACGGAGCCCTAAAAGAAGCTCATCATCCATACTTTGTACCTTTTGGCCGCGGGACCAGGTCCTGCGTAGGACAAAAGTAAGCATATCGAACCAAGTGTTACACTTACTCGTGCTGATAGTCTCACAGCATTGCTTGGGCGATCATGTACATCTGTGTCGCAAAAGTAGTCAGGAGGTTTGACCTGAGCTTGTTCGACACCGTTCGTGCTCGAGACTTTACAGTCACAAGGGATTGTTTCCTTGGTATTCCGTGTCGCAAGAGTAAAGGCATTCGTATGATTGTGACGAAAGATCATGCGGATCAGGTCTTCTAGCTGCCTTTGCGAGACGTTATGCAAAGCAGGGTTATTGTTTTGGAGTTCATGGCAACAGGGCGATATTCGCGGAAGAAGATGTTTTAAATTGGGAAGGTGCGTTGGTTTCGTGATCTCAAGATCTTTTAAGCCAACGAATGTACTACGTTGCTCCAAAGCTACTTGGATGCTTCAAGTCTTATGCGGGACAGTCCTGGTTTGGAGAACATTTCACAACCAAGATCTGTGCACAGTGCAGAACTGAAACAGCTTGCCTGTGAAGAAGCTGTGGAATCGAGACCCATGAAGCGTGCGCCGGTACAATGGATTAAGTTTAGAACTGAGCCCTTGTCGAAGCTGTAGAAATATTCAATATGGGCATCTTGGTAAGCTGCTATGTCTTTAGCACATGTTGTAGCCGAGTCAATGGATCTTCGAATTTGAAACTGTGGTTGCTCAACTGCAGATGGCACAGACGATGACCGTATTCTGAGTAGGCTCCGGTATGCCAGCTGATGGATCAAGACCAATCGAAAGCCTCTGAGGTAGTGACGGGAGTAGCTCGTCGACCACCACGAAGGCACATGTCTTCTTTTTTTGAGGTATCGCGGGCCTCATGTCCGGCTCCGCTAGACTATGATAGTCACTGCATAGCAGCTGAGGTGGTTCAGATCCTTGGAGCAGTCGCCAGCTCATCCAGGGGTCGCCCAAGTGAATCAAGTATAAACGCGGCTTCCACTCGTACAGTGACTTTTTCATGTTCTCGCTGTGCTTCTGCGTCTAGCACCACTGTTTTCACGTGGTCCTTTTCATTTGTCACTGTCACTATGAGAGTCGACAAGCAAGCAGTTTTCGATTCACTTCGGGACCAGGAACTGCGGATCCCTGACCTTCGGCCGATGTTTGAGCATTGGCCGCAGTCTCGCAACATCCACTATCAAGGTCTCATACCAATAGTAGATCGGAAGTTGGAAGGGTACGTCGATTAAACCTTTTCGTGGCAATCAAAGCTGATACGTCGTAGACTCGTCGGCAACAAAATCAAGCTCGAGAAGTTCAAAAAGGCAGACTTTGCTCTATTTGCATCATCTTGGTGGCCGTCTGCTGGCTTTGACGAACTGCGTATCGTGGCCTTCCTAGTGATCTGGCTCTTCCTTTGGGATGATGAGCTTGATGATCCCACTGGTAGCCTGATAGCTGATCTGGAAGGCTCACGACTCTATCGCCTGACAACAATACAGTTCGTGGAGCAGACTCTTGGTCTGGTTGATCATCAACTTGTAGGCGGCGAATTGCATCCGTTCGTTTCGAGCTTCGAGCCCATTGGTGAGATTCTCAGACAACGCTACAATGTCTGTATGTATAACAGTCAGTCAATGTTCGGATCTCAACTGACATGTGCAGCACAACGACGAAGATTTGTGGCAGAGACAGAGATTTTCATGAAGGCTTCCGAAGATGAGCAGCATGTCAAACTTAATGATGAGGTTTGGACACTGGACGCATACTGGCCATATCGCTTGGGCACTAGTGCCGTCGCTGTGTGCATCGCCGCCACCGAGTAAGTCGGGTTCCCGACCACGCAGGAGGCCTCTGACATTCGGCAGGTATACACGAGGCAGCCACATTTCCCAGTCGGTCATGAAGTCGAACGGCATGGAGATTATTTGGCATGAAACCAACATGATTGTATCGCTGTATGTGCAGCATTCCCTTCTTTGAAAACTGGCAGCTGACTTGGCCTTTTGATAGCGTTAATGACTTGTTCTCGGCCAAAAAAGAGATTAGTGTTGGCAGCATCGACAGCTTGATTCCGCTCGCTTACGCAGCTGGAACTCCGCTACAATCTGCTGTTGATCAGGCTGTTCGTGATATTCAACATTGCATTGATCGATTTGACAAGGCTGCCCTCGCCATAACAGAGAAAGGCTTTGAGCATTTGGTCCCGGCCAAACCAAGGACACGTTACAGGCTTCGATCACCAAGTCTTGCATCACGCCTCGGCGGCAAGACCCAGAAGTTTCAATCGAAGAAGTCATCACATCAGCAATGGACCTTTGAGGAGTTCGCGACGATTGCCTCCTTCATCGAGACTTCGAGACAGAATTGTACGGGAAATTTGGCGTGGAGGTAAGTGTGAGCAGGCATCTGAGGGAAGACCGAGCACCGGACTGATCTCGACATTGCAGTTTGCTGACTGCCAGATATGGCGTACCGGCGTGTCGGCGTGATGAAGACGGAACCATCCACATGCGGCTTTGATTCTCATGTGAGCCATATAGTGTACTGGCCAAAAGCACGAGGCGATCAGCGCATTATACTCTTGAGGATTATGGGAGACAGATTTTCAGCTCTGCAACGATACCTGTAAGGTGGCTTCTGTGTCAGTTATAATCCTGATGAGAAACAGCTGTCTGAATGCCACTCCAGATTCCAATTCCAGGACAAGCAGAAGAAAAAGCGAGGGGCCGTTCCTGGCACTGTAGTAGCCTCGATCTTCAGATATGAACATCTGGTTTCTAAAGCTTGAACTGATGACATTGCCGGATGTATGGTAGACGATGGAGATGCTGAAGGAGTGAAAGGTTAAGGTGAGGTGAGAGATGTGCTATACTGGGCGCTAGACTCGATGCGGCCTTAGTTCTAGTTCGTCGCTTAAAACCTCACCAATGTTCGGGGTGGTCTCGACTCTACCTTCCAAGTTTTGTCCTCAAGATGCCCCCAACAGCTCACGAACCGTGGTCGCTTGCAGACGTGCTCCAGTATGTCGAAGCTTCTCGCCCGTCCTCGCCAACAATGGTAGCCGAACAGCCTCTGAGGTGCTTGAAGAAAGGACTTCAGAGCAATAGTCTAAGTGTCGAGGCCTTTTCCCAACAGGAGTACATTGCGATAAGTTACACATGGCCAGGGGAGCAGTGGGTCAGACTGTATGATAGTAACGTGCCTACTGAGGTATGGGACGAAGCAGTCTGCAGTATGTCTGAGCATATCAGCAAGTTTATGCTACATGTTTTTGATGAGCTGAGTTCGCGAATACAAACTGGAAACGGGGAAGAATTGGCCTTCTGGGTCGACCACTCATGCATCAACCAGAAGGATGATATCGAGAAGAAGCAACAAGTGGCCATTATGGATCGGGTCTACTCGGGCGCTCGTCTCACTGCTGTCATGCTGGAAGATGTCGAACTTACTGCTGACGATTATGACTTCCTCAGATTGTTAAAACACGAGGAGCGCGAGAGATACTCGGCATTGGTACGCAGAATCCTCAGTTCCCGATGGTTTGGAAGAGCCTGGTGCTCTCAAGAGTTCCTCCTAAGTCGTGGCACAACTTTCTACGTACATCAGACAGGAAAACCAAATCATCCGCTTTCTTTTGCCAGCAACGCGCTCGACGCATGGTTAGGCAAGGCAAGGACTTACGATGCAACAATGCCTCTTCTGCCAGTAAGGAGAGGCATCGCAAGCCTGTATCAATCTGTCGAGGGCCGCATGTTTGTCGGGTCCTTCGCCTGGGCATATGGTGTCGTGCAAGCCATGGCATGCTTCGAGGTATTCGACAAGATAGCTCTAGTGCTGAATCTCGTTCAGACACCCCCTAATCGAAGACTGACCGCCTTTCCGAGTACAAAGGGCCAGATGACCCCCGACGCAGACTTGAACGTGGCGAAAACACTGAATGTGCTCGCTATCCAGAACATGGATTTCTCACTGCTCCAAACTGGTCATCAGGAGGACAATCCGTTCATAGACCTTGATGGCTTTAGCTGGGCTGCTCTCCCTACTACAGGTGACATGATAGCCAACTCTTGGAGACCTCACATCTACGAAGTCGATAAGGATCCCGAAGCTTTGATAACTTCAGCAGGCCTGAAGCTCAAAGGGTTAAGTGAGTACGTTGTCGCTCAGCAGGATTACACCATAAGCCGCTCGGGCAGCGAAGTCCACATCACATTCAACGACTGTCACAAGATCATCGAAGCCGACTGGCTACAACCGCCCGTTCACAATACCTTAAACTTTGATCCAACTAAAGGCCCTTACGACCTTCAGCCCTCGCTTGCCCGACTGCGCGACATTCTCTACGCCATCGAAGCTCTTGACGCCATTGACATCTGGCCCACCTTCATGCCCGCGTACGAAACGTGGACATCACGCGGACCCGACGATGGCTGTAGATCGTACGACGACGGTTCACTTCGCTCGCGTATTGTCGCAGAGTACATCCGACCTGGCATGGCACAACGTACAACCGCGACAGAGTGTTCTTTCCTGCACCGAGACAATGGGACCAGGTTCAGCCAATTGACGCTCTCGAGCGGGTTCCGCATGATTGTAGGCGGCAATGTGCCTGATATGAAGGGCAAGGAAATCTTTCAGCCTTTTGCTATGCGCATCAAAGAGTTCGGGGCGCATGGGATTACGTGCAATGCTTTCATTTTGCGGCCGTCGGAGTCTGGTGGAGCAGAAGATGTTCGAAGAGTCGGAGGCCATGTAAGATGTTTTCAGCGGCTTCCGGATGAGGCTGAGGTACGGACCTTTACGCTACGGTGATGAGAATAACAGGGACTGCTTTCGAACAACAAGTCTCTTCAGCTTCTGTGGTTCATACTCTTGGTCCCGTATCATACGGCGAAGAGGCTTTCTGAGCACTGGCGTCCGAGCACTGTATCCTCCCCTGCTGTAAAGACGATGGAAACCTATGTTTCGAATCTCAACCACAACAACATTAGCACACTCTTTAGCTGTCTTCTCCTCCTCCTGTCTTCGCCTCTTCTCTCTCGGAAGAAAAATTGCGGACAGGAAGTACAGCACGACTATCAGAAGTTGACTTACTCAACATGTCGCAACCCTTCCTCCTTCGCCAAACGATACGCCCTTTCCAAAACGTACACCAGCTTGGCATTCTGGGGTCTGCCAGGATTCGACAAGGATACCCTCGCATTCATCTCAGCATTCAGGACCGTAGCTCCTTGGCTTGAACTTCATCACTAACCATGATGCCCATCATGGCTCTACAACGCCTCCTCTCTGTGCTCCCTCCTCCCAGGCCAGTATGGTTGTACTCTTGTCGAAGACCGGCTGGACCGCATTTCTGCTGGCGACCTCTGCAACATCCATTCTCGGCGCTGCGATATCTGAGGACAAAGGTTTAGACAGCCTCGAAGCGTGTTTGTCGATAGCGGATATCGAGACATCGCTACCCTCCAGCAGCACTTGGTTAAATGACACACAAGCTTGGAACTCTCGAGTGAGCCCAGTCCCCGGAGCCGTGATATTTCCCACCAGCGAAGAGCAAGTCTCCGCTGGGCTGAGATGCGCTTCGACATTCGGCATCAAGGTGACTACGCTCGGCGGAAACCGTTCGTTCTCGAGCATGGGTTTTGGACGAAATGATGGAGCGCTGGTTATCAATTTGAGCTACATGAAGGTTATGGAGTACAACGAAGAGACTGGCATCCTGACATACGGCGGCCCCGTCACGATATCTGATTGTGCGAACTTTCTGTGGCACGGTTACAATCGTGCTCTTCCCCATGGACGATGCCCTGATGTGGGAATGACTGGCGTTGCTGCTTCGGGATTTGGTACACTTTCACGGGCTTCTGGAACTGTATTGGACAACATTGCGGGCGCTCGAGTGGCAGTTGCCAATGGTTCCATCTTTGATGTGTCTCCAACACTCAACTCGGATCTTTATTGGGGCATTCGAGGTGCGGCGAGCTCTCTTGGTGTCGTTTTGCAGTTTGAGCTCAGAACTCTGCAGCCTCCCTCTCAGGTTGTCACAAACTACACCATTGCTTTCAAAGACGATTACGACCCTACCCAGCAGGACAACGTCGATGCCCTGCTCGGCATCCAGAAGTGGGCACTGAGCGCCGACAACAACGACCTGGTCTCCATCCGCCACGGACTGAGAAAGTCCTCCGAACTGAAAGGCATGTTCTACGGAACCAGTTTGCAGTTTACCAACATCTCTGCTAGCATAATGACGAATCTCCCCAGTACCATGGTTCTCACGACGACTGAATCGGATTTCTGGACTTCAGAAGACTATGCCACGCCTGGTATCATCGAGCAAACAATCACTCCACGTCGGTACTTCTACATCACCGCAGTAACGATCCCGGAATCTTCTCCTTTGACCAATACCACTGCTTGGCAACTGTATTCCAGCACCGTGTACTCTCCCGAGCTGCCCAACGCAACAGCCTCCGGCTTCGTCGATATTTGGGGTGGAGCTTATACTAAATCTATTGATGCTGATGCTTCGGCATGGAAGCATGGGAATGAATTACTGTTGGTAAGATGGGATCTTCGAACCAAGTCGTATGATATTGCGTGGCCGGATGATACTATCGATCGCATGCGGGCTGGGTTTTATGAATTTGTGGACGAGTATGAGGCTGGTGGAGGAGGAGTGGGGGGATTTGTGACCTATCGGGATGAGAAGTGGGATGTTGAGGAGACGGCAAAGTATTTGTATGGAGAGAACTACGAGAGGTTGCAGAGGGTTAAGACGGAGTATGATCCGGGGGAGATGTTCAATACTGATCCTCAGGCTGTTCCTGCTTTGAAGAGCTGAGTTCAAAATACGCTCCTTCCTCCTGAGAGGCGTTAGACACAACACACGACCTGCTCGCGCGGTGTACCCCTTTCAATTCACTGGAGTTATTTGCTACCCACGTTTCAGGTCGTCGTGTTGATGGTCCCTACGGCGGAGCGAATAAATTGAAACCATTGTTCCCGGAGATATACATTGATTATATCACATGCAAGCAGAAGCCAGGAGCAGAATCCACAAACTTGCGATGACTTTACTCCTCACCACTACTCGGAAATCAGCCACGCCCGACTTGTCCGACTTCCCAACCGGGGAATCGCCATCGCTGTCTTTTACGTTCCTGACGCAATAAGTGTCGCGAACAATTCCAGTCCGGTTATATGTTGGACCAAAACCTTTCTGGGACAGGCAGTCGTTGAAATAGTCTAGGCTCTGGCTGGTGGTGCAGAAGTTAATACATGATGTGTAGGAGCCTGGTCCAGAGTCACCGCAGCAGTCACTTATAGCCGGGAATAAACCTTCTCGAAAGGCTTCGGTTGGTTGAGGCGAGTAGTTGGAAACGACGTAGCAATGCTGTTGATCGCAATCGCCAGTGCTGTTGCTACAGGTGTTGTAGCTTGGGTAGTGGGCCAAGGAGGAGGAGATGTTGTGTGTACACCGAGGAAGGCTGCTTGGATCATAGTCGAGCTTGGTGCTGGATGGTTCCATGTCAGATGATGGTCATGTTTGTATGAAGAGGAGACTTGATATACCACTTGTCGATGGGTAACAGAGACATTTCTTTTTCTTTTTTGGATTTGTGCATTGGGTGAGCCGAGTGTAGGGTATGGAGCAAGTGTGAGTGAAGTGAATGAGTGGGCTGTTCGAGAGCCAGATACTGACAGATAGACTATCAAAGGCCGGGCAAGTCAACAAATCCCTAGACATCATGGAACCACTGCTTGCGCATGTTGATGACAATGCTTGATCAATCTTGTCGGCCAACATCACCCAGTCTGAGAGTCTGCTTGACTCCATGGCCCGCGGAGTGGCCGAGAAAGATGTACCCCTAGCGCTCTGTCGCCGCGAAGGGATCGGATCGTCGCCTTGGCTGCCCAGCGTCTAGGGGGCAGATGTCAAGAACATTATTATTGTGGTAGAACTATTGGGGATCGAGGATTTGAGGAGGTGACCTTGATGGTATTTGCAAGGCTGCCCAGGCTGGAGAGCTCTGGTTCGAGAAGGGGAATGTCGTGTGGATGGAGTAGGAATGCCTTGGTTTGAATTACATGTGCAGCATGTCAGAGCATGCAAGACTGTGTCTGAGCACAGGAGTGCTGCATTGAGGAAGCCTGATATCGGCGAAGGCAAGTCAAATGTCGTAAGCACCTCATAACAAGCATCTACATCCAACGCAGTGACTGATCTCTTCTGTCTGTTCTTCATTCCTCTTAATTCATCACAAACGTGCCAGTAGCACATAATCTCATTCCTGGGTATCTTCCAAAATCAGTACGAAGCAGTCCAAAACGCCCAACACCAGCCTCAATGCCCAGCAATCTCATCAGCCAATCTATCTCATCCTCTCATCCACCTCTCGATTCTCCTCCCTGAGCGCATCCATCTCTTCAGGCTTCATAGCCGCGACACTCCCATTCAAGTCCCTCACCACCCCCTCTAACCCATCCACCAGACTCTGGATATCCCTCCTCTGCTTCAGAATCTTCTCCGCTAGAACCCGATTCTCCTCGCCCAACATCTCCTCCCTCTCCCTCATCTGCCCCTCATACATCTTCAACGTAGGCGCCAAATGCGATATATACAACTGCTTCGCAGGCAACGTATGCGCAGGCACCACCAATCTCCCATCCTCAGCAGCCCCAGTATTCGAAGAAGCTTTCCTCTTCTTAGCATCCTCAATCAAACGATCCAATTCATTCAGCGAGAGCACCACATTCCGTTCTTCGAGAATGCTGTCGAATTCCTTGCGCATCGACTCGCCGAGTTTGTCGGTGAATTGTTCGTGGAGGAGTTTGACGCTGCTGGGGACTTGGGTGGCGGGGGTAGGGAAACAGGAGGCGAAGTTGGTGTAGGAGCATGTCTTGATGATGTGTGCGATGGCGTCTGAGTAGAGTTTTTGG